>JAHDVE020009685.1:0-50457 GCA_022606495.2 Halesus radiatus | reverse complement strand
CTTCAACGTTTTCTGGCACCGGAGGGGAGAGCAACATTGACTTAACTCTTTGCTCTGGGTCAATTGTGGCTAAGATGTCTAACTGGATGGTCCACGAACGCGCTCTTGTAAGTGACCATAGGCTCATCACTTTCTCCCTAGGAGTTAAAATTGATGAAATACCTCACACAAACTGGCACTTCAAAACACAACAAGCGGATTGGGATAAATTTGGTAGGACACTGCGCGATAATTTAAGGGGCTTCTATGCATTGGCTGCTAGTGATCCTGATAAATTGGGGGAATTTTTCAACGCGGCGGTGGTATCAGCTGCAGATTCCTCCTTGGGAAGATCAAACCCAAAGAGGAAAATAAAGACGTCGTGGTGGTCAAATGAGCTGACTTTGTTGAAGGGCGCGTATAAGAGGGCCTATAGGAGCCTTGGAGTTGCCAAACGGGCTACGTGTACCCCTGACAAGGAGGCGTTCTTAATGGCTAAACTGAGAAGCTCCCGTAGTGCCTATAGAATAGGTGTCTGCTTAGCAAAACGAGCTTCCTGGAGAGAATGGGTAAAAGGGGTGGGAAATTCAAATCCTTGGGAAGTTTACAGCGCACTCCAAAAAACGGGCAAAGGATCTGAGCGTTACTTATCCAGCATAACACTGGGCAATAACGATGGGGATGCCGAGAGTTGTGACATTGCCACGACCCTTGAAACACTTCTGGGGAAGCTAGTCCCTCTAGAGACAGTAACAGGGGAAAATGACCACCACAAACAAGTGAGAATTCTCTCGAGGCTTCCTCCTAGGGACCTCCCCCAGACGGTCGAAAGCTTACCACCATTCAGTAAAGCGGAGTTAAATATTATAATTAAGGGTCTCGGTCCGAAGAAAGCCCCGGGTATCGACAAGTTGAATGGTATAATCGTGAAGCATGTTTGGATCTTTGCAAAGGAGGAGCTTTTCCAACTCTTGGACACATGTCTGAGACGCGGAAAGTTTCCCACAGTATGGAAGAGGGGTGTGCTCAGGATAATCCCTAAGGGAAACAATAAGCCGAGAACGGACCCGAAGGCGTACCGCCCCATCACCTTGCTGCCCATCCTCGGTAAAATTCTCGAGAAGATCATACGTAAGAGGTTAGACCATTACCTGTCGCCCGGTAGCATCCACCAATTCGGCTTCGTTCCTGGGAAATCCACCGAGCACGCCATTTCGTTTGCGCTCGACTGGGTGAAGGTTTGTAAAAAGAAGTATGTGATAGGTCTATTTCTAGATATTGCTGGGGCTTTTGACAACGCATCATGGCCAATGATACTTATCAAACTAAAGAATAGAAACTGTCCACCGGATCTCTTTGAGATCTGTTCGGACTATTTTAGGGACCGATCCATCGTGGTTGCTCACGGGAGCACCACTATTATCAGAGAAGTGGATATGGGCTGTCCCCAAGGCTCAGTTTTGGGTCCGGAATTTTGGAAAATTCTTTTTGACGACGGCCTCAGGTTACCCTTGCCTGAGGGTTGTGTATCAGTGGCATATGCGGATGATGAGCATCTTCTTGTGGCGGGCAACAGCAGGAAAGAGGTCGAAAGTAAGGCCGAGGAATGCTTAGAGATTCTGGAATGGGGTAAAAGAAATAAATTAACCTTCGCTCCCCACAAGACAGTGGGTCTCCTTATGAAGGGTTCCCTCAGTCGAAGACGTAACCCTTCTATTAAAATGGGAAACTCCACAATATCCTTTGCGGAAAACACCAGACACTTGGGAGTCATTTTAGATAGATCGTCTTCTTTCCTGGCCCACGTCAAAAGCGCATCCAGTAGAGCCCAGGCCCTCTTTCATAAGTTGAGAAGACTGTCAACGGCCGAGTGGGGTCTCCGCTCGCCTGCGCTCCGGCTAATCTACCGGGCAGTGTACGTGACCCAAATCTCATACGCTGCTTCGGTGTGGGAGCACCGCCTTGACAATGTTCTCATACTCTTGGCTCTGAAAAGGGGCCAGCGCACTCCTTTACTGGCGCTCTCGGGAGCTTACAGGACTGTAGCATCAGATGCATTACCGGTTCTGGCCGGAATCCTGCCGATTGATTTAGAAATTAGGGAAGTATTGGCTAAGAAGGCTTTAACAAGAGGTAGAGAGGCTGTCCATCTGGGTGTCCACGTGACCGTGGGTGGTGAGGTCTCCCTGCCAAAGCTTCTTAAGGAGATGCGTGATAGAACTCTGGATGATTGGCAGTCACGTTGGGATAGGGCGACGACGGGAAGATGGACTTATTCTTTCTTCCCCTCAGTTAGAAGCAGAATGGAAGGGGCATTTTTACACCTGGACCACTATACCACCCAACTACTATCGGGGCACGGTGAATTTAGGGGTAGACTTCATAGTTTATCTCTATCCCCTCACCCAAACTGTGCTTGTGGAAATACAAACCAGACCGCCGAGCACATTCTGTGGCACTGTGAGATTTTGATGGATGCGAGAGAGGAAATGCTGGATGGTTTGACTGGAATTACCAGATCAGCATTCCAAGCTGCAATAAGGTGAATTTCGAGTGTCTGAGAAGGTTTGTAAGTAGATGGGTGGAGAGATGGCCTGAACTTAGAGTCGCGGAATAGCTTCGTAAAATCATTTATCGTTTCAGGTGCCGGAGGTACTGTCCTCTTGAATCTCTGGTACTGATTTTAAATTTATTTAACTACTGTATATGCTTGGTTTTACATTTTATGTTTCCCTTTGTAAATGTTTATCTTCTACTTGCTATTTTGTTACCTTGTTTCATTCTCTATTTCTGTATTTTGCTCATTTAGATTCCTGCCATTTTTAATATATCTTATACTTTTTTTTAATTTTAAATTTTAGCTTTAAACTTTTCACTCTGCACTGATGCCTCTACTGTTGTTATAATTTTGTTTTCCATTTTTATTTCCCTATTATGAGTTTTGTTTTTTTTTAGGTACAAAAATTTTTCTTTGTGTAGAACTCAAAAACATTTTGAGATATTCAGGCGAACTGAACCCAAAAACATTTTTATTGTGTACTGTCCACATCCCCTCTTAGGGAGTGGAAAATTAACCCTATCCCTGCAACCCGAAGCAGTCATCTACTTTTGACTTGCCCTAGCCGGATCCCTTGTGTACTTCCCGATGGAGCAAGCTTGGTGGTGACGGCCTTCCCGTCTCCCCGACTCAGTGGCACGCTCCCGGCCGCCTGGACCCCTCCATATCCCCAGGGTCTCAGGGTTTTTTTTTTTTACCCCCTCCCCAATTACACTTTTCTTAAGGGATAATCTTGACGACTGGCGCAATGTCTCCTGGGAAGGGTGGCGGGAACAAGAATCCACCTAGCACTGCTTCAGAGGGACTGCCCTGGTGTCCTGGCAACGGCTCGTCCTAAGTACTCTTACTTAATCTATTTAGTTTCTCCCTTTTACTGTTTTATGTTAGTATTTCTCCGCGTCTCACCATGTTCATCTACGGACGAGTAGAGCAGAGCCACCATTATTACTAGAGCCACTTTTGTCGACCGTATGTATGTACTAACCATTCTGGGCTGTGGAATTTTACTAACCTCCTTCTAAGCTAATGCTATGCAGGGACACTTGAGGGTTTAGAATCATTTATAACCTTAGCTTCGTTGAACCAAAAAATTAGAGTCCTTGAGGTGCACCCTGAAGGAGTAACCATAAGTTACTTATACCGGGGTGGGAAAGTGGTGGATAACCTCAACCTCTTGAGGTGAATGTTTCAATGGTAGAAACAGATGATTGGTTACTTTCCTTGCAGCTTCAGGATCGAAAGATTGCATCTATCGTAGAGCAGCTTAAGAGTGGCAAGGTTAATAAGGACTTGACAAATGATTTCTGCATCAGAAATGATAGGTTGTACCGCAAAACATTGGCGGGTGAGCGAGTGATGGTTCCTAATAATGCTAAATGGATGTTGGTAAGGAAATACCATGATGACATTGGTGTGGTTTGAGGGGGAGCAGGAATCAATCACAAAACTGACCCGCTCTATAGTGGACTTTACAAGGTAACCAAGGTATTTCCTCAGATTTACCGCTATGAGATTAGCAGTGTCAAGAGTATGCGTGGCTATAAGTTCACCACCGTGGTTGCTGCAGGGAGCACCTGGAGTGAGGTAGGTTGTGATGGTCTATTGGATTTATTGGACAGCTGAGTCTCACCGTATTGGCACATTGCATTGTTAATGTTGATTAACCTTGTTGACTGCATATGTGGCTGTGTGTCACTAAGGTGGTCATTTGACTGCTGGAAGGATTACATGCTAGTTCAGCCTCTGAGAATCTTATGTGTTTGTACATCCTAGTGGGGTATTGGATTTGTTCAGTAGAAACAATCCGTATGTTTATATATATAAATTTATTATTACATATATATATATATATTTAAGGTATGCTCGGTAGAAGCTATCCGGGATCGTTCAGTAGAAAAGATCCGAATAATTGGGTATGCTCGGTAGAAGCTATCCGGGATAGTTCAGTAGAAACTATCGGAATAATTGAATATGCTCGGTAGAAGCTATTCATGTGTTGGTACATCCTAGTGGGGTATTGGATTTGTTCAGTAGAAACAATCCATATGTTTATATATATAAATTTATTATTACATATACTATACATATATATTAGGTATGCTCGGTAGAAGCTATCCGGGATCGTTCAGTAGAAAAGATCCGAATAATTGGGTATGCTCGGTAGAAGCTATCCGGGATAGTTCAGTAGAAACTATCGGAATAATTGAATATGCTCGGTAGAAGCTATTCATGTGTTGGTACATCCTAGAGGTGTATGAGATGGCTAGTAGACTCTCTGTATGTTGTAAATTAAAATATCATTTGAAGGTATTGTACCTGCTGATGGGTGAATTATGATTTTACCTGTGACAGAAGGTTAGTCACTTATTTGTTTGATGCTTTTAACTAATATGTTTTTCTTTTTCATTTATGAGGTCACAATGGAGAGTCAGGATGATTGAGTGCAATCATATTCCACAACCGACCCCGGCCGGCTCCTCGATTGGGAGCACTGATGGGAAATATCCTACGGGTGATCACATTGGACCGGCCAACAAAGGTAGCTGGCTAGCCTACCCGTTTCCCGATTTATTCCCCATAATTATCGATACTGATGACATAATTTTGAGGAATTGGTCCTTTGAGTAAAATCACGCGAGTAAGATAGGGTTTATACCCTTTCTTCACCTGCGAACGGCCGGTACAGTGGAGTCGTGGAATCGTGACACCAGTGATTTAATGCAATTACGTACTTAAATCACCCGAATTGTCACAGTGAAGAACAATTTGTGATATTTTATCATTATTTAAAATCAATGGAAAATTACAGCCCTGACCTGGTGAGTATGATTAATTATCGTGTACCCAATAAATACTATACGAGACACCATGCTCTATTTCACGTAAGTATTTTAATTCTTGTTCACAGAGATTGCATCGTGTGAGGAATGAAAATTACTTTCTTGATATATTTAATTTCAGTAACAAGCAACAATCCTTAATTGATCAGTTAAGGATTGTTGCATAATAACTAACTTATAGATACCACGAAATAAAGAATACAGATGAAATGGCCGAACTCTCCTTAGCATAAGTAGTTATAAGAAAATAATGTAAAATTAGACATAAATAGAGTATAAGAAATTTCCTTCCACATGTCGGGGTAGGGAACCCCATTTATAAAACTGTGTGATTGAGCGGTCAGTGGTTGAGTTGGCAACGCATCTGGGTCCCACCCAGGCGTTGTGCGATCAATTCCTTGGGTGGCTAAGTCTTCCATTAAAACATAAGCAACATCTTCCGCTTACTGTGATGGTAGTAGGTTTTCAAATATTGTCGGGTTATTTGTAACCTAGAAATTGTCTTTCTTTAAACCTTTCCCTTATGGTGCTAAAATAAAAATTCGCATTCCGGTGTTGGGTAGTCACTACACAATCAAAAATTAGCGTTTTTAAATCGGAAAAATAGGGAAATTCATAGCTAATCCCCTCAAGTAATTATAATTGAAATAAAAAATTATAATAATTGAGTTTTATTTGCTGAAAAGATTATAAAACCATTTGGCAACGCTCACGGAACGGACATAGATCCACTCTGGTTGCAAGCCCGAGAGCTACTGCCGTTAGCACGCTTCTACGCCTCGAAGGAAATAAACACGACTGAGAACATCGAGCTGCTCGCGTTTCTACAGTATGTAAGATTGAGATGCGAATATAGTGTCGCGCTTCCCGCATACTTATCACGTATCGTCGAGACCCAATGTCGAGGCACTCACAGCGCTGTTATACACGAATTTGTTTCCGATGTTCACAAAATACCTTCGATGTACCCGATAAATTCTGATTATTATTAATATTATTTTTTAAATCAATGCGTAAATATATTATGGAGGAATACCTAAAAAATTAACCTTGTATTTATTATATTTATAGAGATATTGATGGATATTAGAAGCAAAGTGTAGAAGATACCCATCACAGGGAAGGGAGGGTTAAAAAAATTTGAAACAAATAAAAATGCTGGAAGGACGTGGTTGGGGTCAGACGAAAGAGCGCGAAGAGTAGAAAGACCTCAAATTTTGTGTCATGCGCTACGGAAATCATAGCGGATGACACATAATGCAAAAAATTCAAACCACACTAAAGAGGGTGGCTCTCGAGACCCCCACTCCAGTTCCGGCGGAGTGGCGGGTCAAAAATAAATACGGGTGCACGACTCTTCCCAGATACACTTGCATCGCCATTCTCGTCAGCTACTCTTCTATGCCCTGACTGGACTTAGCTTTGACTTGCTACACCCTGGACCACCACCTTGGATAACCGACCTAGCAGCACACTCGCAAGCCCAATAATCACTCCGCCAAGCTATCTGTCGCCCTTGCAAAGGGATCGATACCTAGCAGCTAACGGACCAACCCCTCTACTGCCCTAGACTTAGTGGCTACCTCAGATTGACCGGCCCCTATCCACAGTCTGTCTGAGGGACAGACGTCTCTTACAGTTCTGTTTTGGAACTGTTCTGTTTTTCAAATTATTTTCGTCTTCTAAAAAGATACAGAAGCGAAAGAATTGTTACTGTGCAAAGATCAGAACCACATTCAAAAGGCACCAAATTTACAAAAAAACCAATGGTTGCTTATGCCAAAAATTGGGTAGTACATCAATATAAGTACTACCTGTTGAGAGCATTGTAACTTGTAGTTGCACATTAGTAACCAAGGGTACAAATGGCGAAATTCTTTAAACCAATCATAATGTTATCAAAAATCAAACAATAATAGATAAAAAAAACGCAATAAAATCAAAATAGTAGAAAAATGAAATGTGGCAAATAATATGCCCAAATCTTAGTAATAAAAAATTATAAACAAAATCAAAGTATGATAAAAACCTTAAATTCACCACATAGTAAAGGTCTGCGACGTTCGATCCATGAGCAGAACTATAGAAAATGAGGTCCATTCAAATTATTACGGATATTTCGCATCTCACAAAAAAATTTCTGCTCATCATTGTCAGCCATTGCCGCCCTAAGGCTGCAATGGCAAATTTTAAAAAATTCCAATTTTTTTGGTAAACACCAAAAATGCATTTTATTTATCTTTTTCAGTGGCATTTCCAAGGTTAAAAGAAAAATTATCACCCAATTTTTTGACCTTTGCGTAATAAATCACATGATTAATGATCTTCTCAGCAATTTTCCTTTGATCAGGGTCTAATGATCGTAAATCTGTTGCGAACCGATTTCCAGCAATACCGCAGGCATCTAAAGTCTCGACTATTGCAGGCGGTTTTCTTTTCGTTGACTTAAGTGGTGAATGCATCTTTCGTTTGACGTGGTTTCCATTTGTTAGTATATCTTCTTTCAAACTGGAGTCACTTTCTTGTGAAGATTCCAGCTCGCTGAAATCCAGATACTCCTCTTCCAAAGATTCCTGAAACAAATAAAGATAAACTTGAAAATATGTTTAGACGATATTCTCGCGTAAGTGATGCATGTTTGGGCTTGGTGCCTAAAATATTTCGGTGAGAAATAAATGGTAGTACTCGCTATTTCCAAGGCCTTTGGCACCGAAGACTTCTCAGTAAACTGCCATCTTACGTACTTCCTGCATCCTTGTGTACATGGATTACCAATTTTTTAAAGGGATAATATTTTGAATCAATACATGCTGGTGTCCCATAGGGATCGGTTTTGTCTCCAACTTTGTTTTTGCTGCACATTAACAGGCTTTTATCGTGTGAACCAATACATTGTTACGCAGATGGCAGTACAGTCCAAGATAGCTTTTTATATAACAAGCCCCCAAAGGACAGAGAAACTTCTACAACTCGCAGGGCTTTGAAGGAGTGACTGGACGGCTAATTCGAGAGAGTTTCCTTTTGGGGTAAGGATAACCTCGTTGAATTTAATGTTTCCAAAACTCAATTGTCTGATTATCTAAAAGGGATCAAAATTACAATTTAGTCTCATTCAATGGAAGCAGCTTTCCCAACAAGTTTTCTAATGACATGCTAGATATAATCTTGAGCGACCAGCTCAGGCACGGGGCTCCATCTAAGCTAGGGTAAAGATATCCTCTCAGAACCTAGATGTATCGTACAGGACCGCAGATACATAATTATTTATTTTTTACTAAATTATATCTATACATTATACAGTACCATTTTACTCAAAACGTATGTTTTTTAAATTAAAATAAAGGTGCGTTGTATGGTGTTTTATAATGTGGAGTGTCAGGTAGGTTTTCACCTCACTAGGAGAACCTGTGCTGAGGTGTTCACATGGATGTGTTAAACGTGGTACAAGTATTGATGTGTACTGGTTGATTTTGTTTTAATATTTGATTTTGCTATATAAATGTGAATTAGGTGTAGAATTTGAAGAGAAATATATTTTTATTTTTTAGTTACAGTAATCAAAAATCAATTAAGGGATAGTGATTTAGGTAAATCCTTGAATAAAAAAGAGACATGTAATTATAGATACTTTCAAGTAAGTTTGATAATAGGAAAGTATATTGCACAGAAAAAGAGAGAAGGGACTGTGAAGATGATATTTTATGTGTGGGTTATGTTTGGTTTGGTTTCATCATATTTTGAATAAAGTGAATAAATACCCTTTCATATACAATTATAAAGTTTGATTGCGTAGTACTTAAAGTGTTTTTGCACGTGTGAGGTGTGTGTTATCGGGATATTCAGGGTTTTATTTGTTGAGGATCTGGTTTTCATTGCAATTTGAGGTTGCATTGGAATGTGAAGTTTGTGTTGGAAGAGGTGTAGTAATACAGATTTGGCATATAGTTGTCTTATTGTAGTGACGTCAATTGTTTTGAAAAATTTATTTGAGTCTGTGTAAAACGGTAGTTGAAGGATGAGTTTAATTGTCGTCTTTTGTATTTTTTATAATGGGCGTAATGCTATGTTTGATGCACTTCCCAAGCCAGTATGCCATATGTGACAATGGATTGACAAAGTGCAAAATATATGGTCCTAAGGATTATTCGTGGGAAAATGTTTAATATTCTTTATAAGGTGCATGACTTATTTTAGTTTATTAGTGGTGTGATGAGTCCATCGTAAGTTTGAATTAATTATGACCCCAAGGTATTTAGTAGTTTAATAGTACACATCTGTTGACCCTGTACAGCGCGCCCCACTGTTAATTTTGGCAGCCCGGGTCGGGAACCCTTAAATACACGAAAAAATTATGGCCTGTCAGACACAAGGTACTAAAAAAATGAGCGGAAAGCCAACGAGAACGGAAATTTAAGTATGCTTCTCTCAATAAGGTTTTAAATGAGGTTAGGTACATAATATAAGTTTTATTGGTAGGTAAAACTATCTTATTAAATATGTGTATAAGCACGTATTTCTTAACACACACAAAATTTATGAAAAACACTTTATTAATTTAATTTCAACGAGGAACAACTATTTCAGTCACCGGAGAAGCAAAATCACACATTTTAATAAATTTAAAGCTTGGTAAAGTTTCAAGTTTTTCTATGGCTTTTAGATTAGTTTTATTTTTTTATTAACGAAAAAAACCCAAACTATGAACCTAAAAACTGATTTTATGTCTAATTAATATATTGTTTTAAATATAAAAATGGTTTTAGGTTTTTAGTCCGGCTTTTTTTAAATAATAAAAATTAACAAGAAAAATAATTTTTTATATGCATATTTACCAAAAATTCTTTAAATGAAAAATGTTTTAGTTTTAAGCCAATTTATTTTATTTGTATATATTTCTGCATTCAACCGGTATCGGTTGGACTCAACCTTCTTCAGGAATGTACACATATAAACCACTGTACATTCCTGTAGAAGGTTGAGTCCAACCGAAACCGGTCGAATGCAGAAACACATGTAAATAAAATAAAGTGGCTTAAAACACAAACATTTTTCATTTAAATTATAATGTCAAGCCACAAAGTGATTGCTTCCTTCGATAAAAATTCTTTACTCTATTCCCTTGACTTAATGGATTGTGGTATTTGGAGTGGAGGAATTTTAACCTTGTTTTACCAGTATTTCAGTGGAAGATGTTCCCAAGAACTAGCGTCATTGATCCTTTCGGCACTGGTGCACAGTCAGACAAGCCAAACGCGTGCCTAACATTTGTACACAGTTGACATTTGTCACATGAAAACTGGTTAATTTTTACGACTCATTCTTGTGTTCAACAGCTCGGGTATGAATTACTAATAAATAAATTAAACTTACAGAAACAACTTTTTCATTTTCCTCTTCCCTCATCTTCTTTTGAGCACTTCCAGAAACGTTGAACACCTTTTCATTTTCTTCTGCACTTTCATCTGCGATAAACGCCATTATACCATAATTCCACAAACCGGGAGTATAGGGAACTCCTCGACTCTGATATGCTAGAACCTTCCTATGTTCCCTACGGAAGCTGCATCGAAGACTGTGTATTTTCTTCAGGACAAACACCCTATCAGCGGTCGGGTAGAGCTCTTTGCATTTCTGGATGAGATCTTCGAAGGCTTCCTCACGAAGAACTTTGCACGAATACTGCATGGAGAGAGCGTTCCACAAGCAAGGATGTGATCTATAGATGTTGATGAATTCTTCCCAGAAGTCGCGATCCATTGTTATGTTTATTTAGATCGTTATCAATAATAATAAGAAACAACTCAAAATCAAACGCCAACAATGTTGTGACCATAGATTATACCTGATTTAGACCAACTGGCCAGTGATACTATATCGCAAAACTGAAATCGGTAGATGGGAGTTGAAAAATTCGGTAGATTTTTAGGTTCTTAATTAGGTGGGGTAATAATATATCTCGGAATAACGCAAAAATGTTGATATATCCATTAGTACAACCCACATGGCCGAATTCACAGACCTACTTACTTTAAAACATGTGCGTCTTAATTCCTAATAGTCCAGGCCTGTGGGAGAATTACAACGAGAATTCAAAAGCACTTCGCTTTTCTGATGACTATCCAGGGTCCAGGATCCAGAGTCCTCGCGTCTCTGCGGTTGATCTCCGAAGGAAGGAGACCTGTAACTTTCTGGGCAGAAGTCTGCAGAAACTGCGGTCAGAGGGCTCGGGTGGCCTCTCCGAGGGGTGTAGATTGATACCTTCCTGGGCGGAAGCGTACGATAAACTGTCCCGTAGCCTGGGCGGCCTTTCCAAAGAGCGGAGATGGGACAACTTCTCGAGTCGGGGTTTTGGAGTCAACTCTCCGAATGGAAGAACTCGGATTTTCTCCTGGGGTGGAGGCGCAAAGTCAACTGTTCTGTGACCTGGGTGACCTCTCCGAAAGGCGGAGATGGGACAACCTCCCGAGCCGGGGTTCTGAAATCAACTCATCTATGGCCTGGGCGGCCTCTCCGATGGGCGAAGATGGGAAAACCTCCCAATCCAGAGTCCTGGAGTCAACTGTCTTCTCGATGAAAAGCTCCTCCTGTTGCAGGTTGTCAGGTAGGGAATACTTCTACATATTTTCGTCTGGCGGAGATGCTGCAACGGTTCCCTGGCGCTAGTATCGACCATTAGCTAAGTCGACCACTAGGTACTGCTGGTAGTCCCGTTCCGTAACTTAATATAATTATTTCGAAGGCTATAATTTAGGTATGAGAAACATATTCAACAAAAGGTTTACTTATAAAATAACTTAATCTAAGTGTATAATAATGTTTTTTCATTGAGTTAATTAATTCTAATGTTATTTTTGAGATTGAAAGATATCCTGTTTAATATATTTACCAATACAATGAGATGCTTGTCCCGCGCTTTGGGGAGGTTGTTTGGCCTTGTTTTGTATTGTCTGGCATCGGCCTCTCAAGTACTTTTGGTTTATAACTGCCCTTGGGTCGAGTTGCCCTTTGTCAACTTATGCCGACCTTCTAAAATAATAGCTAACTCTCTAAAATTTATGATGGTTTCCGGTCCGTCAATAATGCAAGCTGCTAGCCTATTGTACAATTTATTCAAGTCCTATCGTAGGAAATTATTAGGAATTGAAACGAAAATGTTTTAAAGTAGGTAGGTCTATGTATTTGGCCATGTGTATTGTATCAATGGGTATATAAAGATTGATGGCCCCATTTCCACTACGATAAAACAATCGGTGTCGGGCGTTTCTGTTACATACATGTTCCTATACACACGAGCTAGCGAGTCACGAAACGTTTGTTAGTCGGGTGCTCTCTACTGCCAATCCAACCGACAGAACGTATCGTGGATGACTTTTAATCGTGTCGTATAAATGTGAACAGCTCCATACAAACTCTCCAGCCACTAGGGCAGACGATTTTTTATCGTCACGACACACGGCGAGTGAGAACGGGCTCTACAAGATTGCTCTAGTTCAGAGGTTCCCAACCTTATTTGTCTTGCCAACTTTTGGACTGTATTTTGAATCAGTGCCCATTCCCACCCTTCGTTTCTCCTTGCCCAACAATACGATGAAATCTAAATATATGCTACGTGACTAGAGATAATAACTCCCCATTAACTCAGTGTTATAACACCTTTAATAAAATTACCCAAAAACTATTAGCCCATCTATGATGTACCCACAAAAAACTAGAATTCAAAAAGGAAAATTTGTTAAAAATACTTTTGTTGCCCTGGACCCCCATTTCACCGTACATTTGTAGCCCTTCACAGTTCAATATCTTTGCTCTAGTAAAATCGAGTTGGCAACACTGATGGCAGCGATCCTAGCGGTGAAAAACGGAATTACAATTAGAGCAACAAGCAACAACATTTTGTTTATAAAATGCTATTGCGGTATTTTCATTTATTTTGAATACGATATTATTATTGATTCATGTTTTAAAGTGATTTTGTAAGACTTCAAAGAATATTCGAAATAAAGGTCATGATAATAATATTATTACAAGAAGCAATGTTTGACGTTTAAAACGTCAGGTAAACTAGCTGAACATTCACAAAAGTTTATTATGTTATAATAATATAATGGTGAAAGAACCCAGGTAAATAAGTAATATGTAATAAGCATCGTTATTTCATTCCAAATTAGGGTAAAATTCAACAATTCCGCTCCAATTTTTTTCTTTTTCTGTAAACATACACTAAGAAGAACCTAATGACCTATTTTAAATATAATACAGTATATTAATTACATATAAAATAGGTTATTAGGTTCTTAGTTTGGGTTTCCACAGAAAAAAACTACTTACTTGAAAATTCCATACAAAAACTTCAAACTTTAAATTAATTTATATGCATTATTTTGAATTTTCGCGTATGCCAATATTTTTTTCTAATTATTAGTAATCTGAAGCGACATTTTATTTTAAAAACCTATACGTATTAACAGTGAGGCGGAATTGTTGAATTTTACCCAAATTAGAAAGTACACCATTATTTCGAGTATTGATGAATTTCTAAAATTTTCTAAATAAAATTAATATTTTTGAGAACCCTTGAATAAAATACATAATTGAAGAATTAACCTTATTTAACAAGGTTAGCTCTTCAATTGTTCCCTAGACTCGGTCAAAACAATGCTAATATCACTGTCTTTATTTGCAAATCATAAACTTGTATTTTTTCTGCGTATATATAAAGGTGTTGAACCAGTATCATTGATATGACACATGACACATGTGTACAGCCGGGAGACACGCCAAAGCGTGCTCAACATTTGTGCATGGTTGTCATTCGCTGGAAGAAGTATAGTTTATCCCTTTTACTTGTACTTCATGTGAAGTTACTACACTTTTCACCCAGACACTTGTATATTATAAAAATTAAATTTCCCCATATATGTGCACAATAAATATCGACCCAACGTAATGCGTACGATCTCAAATTAATGCACAAGTATTGTAGTATATTGAGAGAATTTCCTACCATCATCCTATCTTCCAATTCCTACTTCTCTTCTTTAGTTTAATGTAAAATAAAACTCCCATCTCTAACCAACTTTTGCATTAGAATTTTTTTTGGCTTAATCTTATTTTTCCACCTATGTGTATATTTATCTTTGTTAAAAAAACTGTTTGTTTCTCACAAATAAATAAGAGTAATTTTCTGTCTTAATATTCAGGATTTCTTCTCCACGCACGATAAAAGAATTTATCCACCTTTATAAGCAGAATCAGTGCTTATGGAAGACGTCTCATGTGGAATACACGAACCGCGACACGAAGAACGAAGCCCTGCTGAAGCTGCTGCCCTGCGTCCTCCGCGAGGAGCCGGATGCCGACATAAACACGGTGCGGAAAAAGATCAACAATTTACGAACCTGCTATAAGCGGGAACAGAAGAAGGTGGGTGATCATTTGAACCGTTGAGGGTTCAGAAAAAAAAAACAGATTTCTTTTCTTAAGGGAGTATGGATACTAGTTACTATCCGCAGTTCTATCCCTTTCTTTAGATTGATTTGTTCATTTCTATGTTCCTGATGATTATCTTCGTCATTGACTATTTTTTCACCCGGACCGCAGGGTTAACTTGCAATATCAATCAGGCAGCATTCAAAGAGCAACCACGGTTGATATTTGCATAATCATTTTTTTGTTCTTTATACACCATTCTTTATGAAAATATTATTTTCATTTTAAAACAAATTTCGACCTGTTGCTTTCTTTTTCTTATTTATGACTATTAAAACGCCAAATGTAATTTTGTAAATGTTTAAAAAAAAAATTGATTGTAGGTGGAACAGTCCAAGATGGCCGATTCGGGGGGGAGCATTTATGTACCGAAGCTATGGTATTATAATCGGCTCTTATTTCTTGATGGCGCGGATGAAATCACGGATGAAGTCACGGATGAAGTCATGGATGAAGTCACGGATGAAGTCATAGATGAAGTCGCAACTGATTTAGACTACAAAGATGTTAAAGATGATACTATTTACATTCCCGATGCTTTCCACGAACAGGAAGATGAGAAGTACATAGTTGCAGTTATGAGTGAGGTAAATATAATGATCTTACTTTTAGTATTTCACAAACATTATGTATATTACATTCTTGATATACTTTTATTTATTCACTACTTTCGCTAGATGGCGGTGCTCCGCAACTCAAACACGAGAAATCTTTCTCTATTGAGTTGGGGCATTTTTTGTAAAATAAATTAATAATTTTTTGTAATTAGCTATTATATCTGTACTATTAAATATTCTATATGTATTTATATTAAATTAAAAAGATAATTTTATACAGAGGTTGGCGTAATAATAGTACATCTACTGTAATTAACACAATGTTTTATTAAATAAAACAAACGCTTTATTTTGAACCACAATTTTTTTTTAAAGTTATCACCAACTGGTTTCGCTTATCCCAAGTTTCTTCCGGGTAAAATTTAAAACTTAAATAAAAATACATAAAGTAAGCCATATATAAAATATAAAATGAAATATGTAATAGTAGAGATAATGTCAAAGGGGGGAAGGATTAAGAGGAAGTGGGAATTTTAAGATAAATTTCTGTCATTCTGTCTCTTTTATGTGTTGTCCATTCTATTGAATGTAAACTTATCTCTGTCTCACTGTTTCGTTTTGTCTCACTTTTATTCTATTTTGTATTATGACCTACGTATACATTATATGTGCACTCTATAGCGTCTCCCACACGTACGTTTCTCGATCTTGGCTCCAAAATGCCCGCTGATCTGCGCACTGATAAGTCAGATCAGAAACGTTTCGTCGTTTTGGGTAAAAAAAGTTACCACACTTCGGCGCGCTGGCCGATCCGTTGATCGACTGATCTCCGCTCGGAAGTCTACGTGTAAAGGGATTTCTTAAAAATCAGAGCGGAGTGTGGTCTGATGCGTGATACGTCGTACAGTTTAAAAGTTTTCCTAAAATTTTGACCAAATATATCTTAAAATAGACATCGCAATGGTCATTTACCAATTAAAATAATACGTCATATTTAAGAATATTATAAATTACTCACATATTTAGTGCAAATTTAGATAGTTTATTTGTAAAGTTTCGTTAAAAAATTAACTAATACTGATTTTTAAGTATTTATTCTTAAAGAATGCAAGGCTGATGTAAGCATAGTGAGCAAGATTAAGAAAGGGACGCTTAGATGGTTTGGGCATGTAGAGCGAATGAACCAAGAGAGGAGTGTAAGGAGAATATATGACGCGAATGTGAATGGATGAAGAAGCCGGGGACGCCTGAGGAAGACATGGCACGATTAAGTGAATCAAATACTCGAGTCGGGCCATGTCAGAGTTGGAATAACAGAAGAGAATGTATGAGGCGTTGTATGAATGTGAATGAAGCAAGAAGTGTATGCCAAGATCGAAACGGCGTGATGGGTAGTTATTTATTCTTTGCTTTTAATTTTCCATCAGCAGTTGGTGAAAAACCATAAACATAAAAAAACAAATGCGCGGCGTTCATTCAAACGCTTCCTTGTAAAGGCATAGCACGGCGATCGCTGAGAAAAACCCACGACTGACGGGAGATCTGGACGTTCGGCCTGCAGGTCGCTGCCTTTACACGTACGTTTCGGCTAACATATTGGAATGAAGCGTGCGTGTAATATCCGCTTACGTATTTTTGTTTAGTTCTATATTTAACCTTGACGAAGCATGGCATAAGCGAAACCGGTTGGTGATAATTTAAAAATAAATTACTGGTTCAAAAGATTTTTTTTTATTTTTTAATGAAATCCAATAAGTAAAACTGTCGCTATAACGTTTTATAATTAATTTATCGAAGGAAGCAATCACTTTGTGGCTTGACATTATAATTTAAATGAAATTTTTTTTCCTTTTATTCCATTTTATTTTATTTATATTAATGCATTAATGACCGATTTCGGTTGAACTCAACCTTCATCGGGAACGTAGTTTATATGTGTATGTTCCTGATGAAGGTTGAGTTCAACCGAAACTGGTCGATAATGCATTAATTATAAATAAAATAAAGTGATTTAAAACAAAAAAAAATTCTTTCATTTAAAGTTTTAAAATTAGTATGAACAAAATTGAACCCGCCATGTTGTATTGAGGTTAGCTCATAGATATACTACTCTGGTTAGCCACAGATTACATATTCAAAAGAAGGTTTGTTTGGGTAGAATTTTTTCAAAATGGAAAACACAAGTAGGTATCTACTTGAGAACTTTATTATTTAGATATATTTTGAAAAAATAATTGTTTGGAATTAAATAAAATTTTCAAATGAGTGTTTCTTTGTTTAGAGATAGCAATAGTCGTCACAATGAATTAATTTCACTTTCAAATCAATTATGGCACCCAAACGACAAGCAAGAATTCCAAAAAAAATAAAATAATTGTGAGCAAGGCCGTGTACACATCAGTAGCTAGTTGTATATAAACCAGTTTAAGGAAAAATTGTACCAGTATGAAGATGGCCGTGATAGGCTGGAATCGGTTAGATCAAAAATAAAACATTTAAAAATCGTTATAAATAAATCGAATTACACCACAAATTGCCAGTATCATAAATAGCAATATTATAATATATTACGATAAAAAAAATGAATCTAAGTCTAATTTAATAATGTTATTATTAAGTTCTGCAAGTATTTTTATTTTTTATTATTGTGACAGATGTTTCGGCGTTCAAGGCCATTTTCAAACTGCGGTTAATCCATATTGTGACGACTTATTTATATAATTTTATTCACTCCCACCCCATTCTAATTTGGACGGGTTTTTAAAAATAATGATTTATCATCGGTAAAACCGATTTAGTTAGAAAATAATTCAAATTCTCTATTCTGTGAGGTTTTTACATTTATAATGTGTTTCCTAGTATTTAACTGATAACGTTTTCTTAATTGATTTATTTAAATGCGTTGTATTGTTTTGATAATGTGAACATACTGAGAAGCGGTGAGTATATAATTTTCCTTACTTTATTAATTAATGGTATATTAGGATCATTCATTATATATATAAGTTGTGACAATGTCGATTAACCGCAGTTTAAAAATATCCTTGAATGCCGAAACAGCTGTCACAATAATAAAAATTAAAAATACTTGCAAAACGTAATAATAAAATTATTAAATTTGATTTAAATAAAATTTTAAAAAAATTTAATGGACGTCTACGAATTAAAAAACAATTAATGATAAAAAATGTTTGTATTTTATTTTTCAGAGCAGTATATCGGAACCGAGAAATATTTCACCTACACCACCGAATCCACTAAAGTTACGCAAGCGTAAAAACGAAAATGTCATCCGTGGCAGATTGACCGAAAGAAAGCTATTGAGGAGTTCCACCGGTAACGGAGAGGACGATGAATTTGACAATGTAGGAAAACTTGTTGCAATGAAATTAAGGAAGCTTCCCGATAGGACAAAAATCATCGCAGAGCGTTTGATACACGAAATATTGTATAGAGCCCAGTTGGGTAATATTGCGGTGAATTCTATTATTGTTACTCCCGTTACAAAAAATGCGAACATAATTTGAGAGTATTACAGAAATTGAATGTGACAAAATCACCGAACAGACAATCCCTAGTATGTGTGATCTGTGTATACCAATTTGAAAGAAAACTGATGTTACCAATTTACATAAGACCTTTCGACTCCTAGGCCTCAGACAGGCCAGTGAAATTGATTGTCTGTTCAAGAAAGTATTTCAATATTTAATCGATTTCACCAGAAGTAAAAATTGAGGTTATTTCGGATAAAATGCTGTTATCGCGAAGTACGTGATGATTTGACAAAATAATTTTAAAAAATTATGTTGAAAAATATCTGTTTTACTTTCTGGCTTTGCCTGATATTTGAATTGAAAAATATGGCATTTTGTCTTAATTTTTTTTAAACATTTATATCTATGTTTTAAAGCTCCGCAGCTCATGATGAAAATTATTTTGTTGGCTGCAAATAGTTGCTTGATCTAGAGATTCGAGACGGGAAAAGCTGGGAAAATTTCATGACGCCAGAGATCATGCGTTGATTGATTGATTTGACACACAGGGATGACTCCCTTTTCTGATACCTAGATAATGTTTTAATAAAATTTTGGTACACTGGCATTTTTTTTACAGCAATTTATATTTCAAGAAATACTCGAATACTGAATTAATAACGCATAATTTGAAATTGAAAGTAAACTTCAAATATAATTTATTACCGTGTTTAAATACATATGATCTGATGTGACTGCCTGCACAGATGAGTCTGTTAATCTGTACATAATATACCTAGTTAATAATCTGTATCATGTTTTCAAAAATTACAACATTAAGTAAAGACTTTTTTCTTACAATATTCTTTTATTTATGTCATAAGTCATAAATATCATAATTATTTATTTATATCTACATACAAATAAGAGCACAAGTATGAAACAAATAAAATGTCTAGGATATAAAAAAGGAACGAACCGAAAAAGAACCAGAAAAAATAAAATTAAGTAAATATTATTAAAAAGCTAGAGTAAACAGGGTGTAAAAAAAAAAACATAAAACCGACTGAATAAAACCATACATAATAGAAACTATGGAGATGGGCCATGAGTCATTATTAGTACATCGATACCTTAGTTCAAAATTCCTCATTTTGAGAAAACCTGATTTGAAAATTTTTCGTAAAGACATCGCTCCGATGTAAATATTATTTTGTCCACATATAACATAACAATAGATGCAACAAGTAAGTAATTTATCAACCTATCATATCATAGGTGTAAATGGCTACATTTATTAAGTTCCAAACGGAAACATTTGACATGTTTCTCCATTGAACTAAGATTCACTAAGATTAAGAATGTGCTGATTTCATTATAATTTCATAAGGAATTATCTGACTACATAATTAGGACGAATTAGACTTATCTTTTTATTGAAATATGAGAAGGGAGAGTTTATTTACCATTTTTCATCATTAACTCAAAACCCAGAAATTAGTTATTTCCCTATTGAACTAAGGTATCGACATATGAATCATGTTTTTTATTTTAAGCCTCTGTCGGTCGTGTGGGGTCTTTGAACGCCCGGACCTTTGTAAAACTTAATTATCTTCTTACTTATAAACTGTCCAAATTTTAAACGCTATCTACCTTCCTAAAACATAGGAACGTAGTGATAAAAAAAAGTATATATATATTTGTACTTTTCTAAAAATTCTGGTATTTTGTATGGGGGGGCGTTAGCTTGCCCCACGCGACCATCTTAATTATTTCTCACAGATTAACATGAGTAGTAGATAGATAAATCTTTACAAATAATTTATAGCAAAGATAAAGAAATTAAATTAAAGATTGTGTTACACAGAAAGAAGAATGAGAAGAAGTGCACAGTGTCTAAACAAATTAGCAGCAGACACACAACCTTTACAAATAATATTTTAGAAGAATGTAAAGGGAAATAATAATAAATTAAAAAATAATGTTATAACAGAGAAATGATAAAAGTACACAATTTATAAAGAAAGACGTTGAAGTTGTTTTTTTTTTTTAATATGAAAACAGCTTTCAATTTTTTACTAAAAGTACTGCGTGTATCAAAGAATATGTCAGAATCCATCAAAGGTTGGTTGAATAATTCGCATATTCTTCTGATTGGATCCCCGACACCAGCATTTCTGTGCGTCCGGCTAATGTGGTATAGGTCGTCAGACCTAGTTTTTCTGGGTTGTTTTTTTAAGTTTATTAGGAGTAAGGTAGGACAGTAGGTAATGCTATTGCAGAATTTACACAGTTATGCTCGTCGGTTAGAGACAGTGCATACGTTATAGTTCGAGAGAATATTTACCTATCTCAGTTTAGGTGCGCTCATTCTGTAATTGAGGCAATGCAGAAATTTCCTTATTATACTTTCACTTTGGCTTTGTAGATACCGTAAAGTGGAGTCCATGGAGTCCATACGGGGATACAGTATTCGTGAGTTGAGAACAGACTAGCCTATGGAAAGGAGAAGGTAGGTTTCAGGATTTCGAAATACACAACTATTTTTGATAACAAAGCCTAGTCATGCAATAAGCTTTATTCACAATATTCTCAATGTGTGCATCGAAATGAAGTTTGGAATCAAAAAGCTGGTCTCTTATACTGTACACGTGATCGTTAATAATTCTGTATGATAGCGTTGTGACTTTTTGTGTAGCTTATTTGTCGTAACTTAGATAAAAAAAATTTCAATGCAAAACATTTCAAACCTTACTGAATCTCTTTGGATGAGCAGGCAATCATTTAAATTTCTAACAATTGTAAATATTTTTATATCATCAGCGTAGAAGAGAAACAAACGGTGCAAAAAACGCTATTGATAAAAAGTATAAACAACAGTGGACCCAGGATTGATCCCTGTGGCATGCCAGAGGTAACTGGTTCCCACATAGAAGTACGTCTCGTAATGATACAGCTTGCTGTCATTTTGTTAAGTATGAGACAAAATTACGTAACAAGTTTCCCTTTAGAATAAGGTGGTTAACCCCATCAAGAGCTTTTTTGAAATCACAGTAAATTGCATCCACCTGGTGGCCTCGATCCACGCTGGTTAATAAAAAGTTGGAATAAATAAGTAAATCACTCGTAGTAGACTTGACAAACCCGTGGTCTATAATTTTGTGGGCAAGCTGGGGATATATATTGTCATGGACAAGTCTTTCTAAGAGTTTAGAGATCATGGAGAGAATGGAGTTAAATTCAAATCAGAATTTAAATAGTGAGAAATTAAAACCATAATTAATTATACCACTCATTATTTATTTATAGATAAATTATTTACACTACATGGTAAAAAAAAAACTTGTTCATTGGGTATTTTATTCACACTTTTTACAGAAACAATGAACAAATAAGCAAAGCACACTTAAATATTGAAAATGAATTGCTGAAACCCTTTTCATATGAGCAAAACGTTTGCCGCAGTGATTTTTTTTTGGCACACTGATAAATACATATACAAAATTAGGATGGCGAAAATTGAATCATTTTTAATACCATGTAAAGTGATTAGGGCTAGATTATCATTTAAAAAAATTTTACACATGTATTTTCATTTTCCAAATAATTTTAATTTCAGAATCGTGAGATAAAATAAAGGAATAAGCTAATATTTTTTAGCTCGGGATATTCTTATCACAACTTTAAAAAAAAAATTCATCTGTAAATATTTTCTTTTGAATTCAACTGAAGTTGAATAACACGGAACACGCTGTATGCAAGCATTGCATCTGTGTAAGTATTGTGCTTGTCTCAACTCTGGGTGTGATACATATAGGATTGTTTGAAACAATCAAAAATATTAAATTTGTCCATGTTGCTGTACGAGTATGTACATGAAACTTATTTTTCAGGATTATTTTAGGTGTTTAACACTCCCATTCCGAATAGGGGTAATACCCTTACCCCAAACGAGAGTTTTGTGCGACATCAAGTTGTTTTTTTACATCCACATACTCTATAATTTAGATAATTCTAGAAAAAGTATTCGGTATTCGATCTTTATTTAAAACAAATTATCCCGTTTATTACAATTACACTGTTTTCTAAGATATTAAATAATATCTATCAAATCCAACTAAATTACTGTCCCCTCCCCCCTAACGGGGCGCAACTTCCCCGTTTATATCCTTACTACTTAAAACAAAAATCCTCGCCGCAAACAAGCCGCGAGTGCTGTCGTAAAAGTTGCATTTTACTCAAAAGGGTTACAATAATATATTCGAGTCACACTCGTTTTCCTACTATCTATTTTATCGTTTTATATTATTTAATTATTGACTGCTGGCGATGTCCGGTTAAAAACAGTAGTAACTAATATCTGAGTGTTACTGGAAAGGGCAAAAGGAATATTATTAAGAGTCACGGTCGTTTTGCAATTTTATGGGGGATCCTAGTGACCCCCCTTCTGATCGCACATAATTTTTTTACCTTCAGGTACGTAAAGGTTAAACTTCGTTAAAAATTCTCACACAATTTACAAATAAATTAAGTATTCCAATTAAAAAAAAACTTATGAAACAAACTTCATTGCACGTGTGAGTACCAATTATTTGAAATTAAAATTTCAAATGAAAAATTTCTTTGGTTATAAATTTAGCGCCATAGTCTAAAAAAAAAAATCCTCATAAATAATACAATTGACTCCTCTGGTTATCCTCCTAACTGATTGAATATGGTATCCAAATTTTAAAAAATTGAATTTCACTCACGGGATATCTTTCAAAGGTAAAAAGCAAAATTTCTGGTACACTCCCAGAAGACTTTGTTCAATACATAAAGGGTTAAAGATGTCGCCTTCATAGCAACAAAGATTTATATACTAATAGTACTGGTTCCAAGGCATATTGGCCATATCGTGTCTCCGTTGCTTGTGCTTCTTCAGATATTTGGAGTCGATAAAGGCTTGGTTGCAAATGGAACAGACATATGGACGTTCACCGGTGTGGGTTCTCAAGTGCACCACGAGGTTCCCCTTCAGCGCAAAGAACTTCATACAGACGGAGCAGCCAAACCTCTTTTCTTGCGTGTGTGTCAACTGGTGCGTTGTCAAGTGCGTCTTGGTTTTGAAAGCAAGCGTGCACTTCGAACATTTGTATGGACGCTCGTTGGTGTGCACGCGTTCGTGCATCAGCAGCATTGCGTGGCTCGAACAGCCTTTCCCACATGTGCTGCAAGCGAATCGCTTCAGATTCTTTACTTTGGCTTGCTTGTGCGTGTATGCGTGGGAATACATGGCTTTACGCGACGGGAGGACCTCTCCACATTCGGGGCAGAGTAATTCCATCTGCGGGTTGTTGTGTAGGTACTCGATGTGACTGCGTAAAGACGTCATTGTCAGGTACTGTTTGCCGCACGTTACGCACGAGAAGGGTTTGTCTTCTGCGGCGGGTTCGCAGCCTTCTTCTTCATGCAGAAGGACCTCAGCTTCGTTTGCGAATAATCTTTGGCAGCACTGGCACTTGAGGGTTAGCGAGCAGTCCTCTCGTGAATGGAGAACTCTGTGGTTCTGCATGGAGACCTTCTGGTTGAAGCGCTTTCCGCATATGTCGCACTCGTATTTCTTCTCCCCCGAGTGGATGACCATGTGGCGCTTAAGATTATGCTCATTGGCGAAGGATTTATCACAAACAGAACAGGACGGGCGAGCCTGATTGTGATTGATCTTAATATGAGTCGTGATCATATTCCGCTTAATGAGCTGGAAGCAAAATGGACACGGAATGCTCGGGTCTGTAGATGTGTGCAGCAACATGTGTCCTTGCACGATTTCTTTAGATTCAAATCCACGGTTGCATACGGAGCACGCAAACACGTTATGCGTCTTGGTGTGGGTTTCGTAATCTCCAAAGTCCACAAAAGCCTCTCCGCAGTCGCATAGGAAACTCCCGTCCATTTGTTGCATGACGGCTATAGTTTCTTCTTCTTCATCGTCGTTCATCTCCGAACCGTTGCATATAATCTCGAACTCGCCCTCTCCATTCCCCACGATGACCTCTTGCTCCGTGTAGGCCATCCCGTCCTCCGACATGGCTAGTTCTCCCGTGCTGACCTCGCCGACATAATCCGAGAACTCTATAACGTTCCCTTCGATGGTTTCTCCATTCCCGGACAACACTTGAATAAGGTTCAGCCGTCCTTCTTCCATTTTCAGCTCTCCTTGTAACTCTGATGAAGTATCTTCGGTCTCTTCCATGGGTATCTCTTGGAGTTCGATATTATCACTCTGACCATCATCGGCGTTATCTAAGGGGCTCGAGTTATCTTCCCCATCTTCTTCAATATTAACATTGGATTCTTGAATATCTTGGGATAATTCTGAATCTTGGAACTCTTCCATGTCAATGAATCCTTCTTCATCTCTTACATCCTCAGGCTGTTCTTTTTTCATATTTATAAGGGAATCATCTTCTGGGTTTTCTACTTTAACAGCTTGCATGGTTTTTTCTCCTTTACCGTCTTCGTTAATAATGACAACATAGTAACAATCTTCCTCTTCATTTTCGACTTGTCCATCGACCTTTTCGATCTTGATGTGCTGCACATGGGCGCTGCCTTTGTTGGTGAGCTTCTTGTTGATCTCTTGCAGGACAACATTGTTGTTGTTTTTGTTCTCTTTGGAGGCTATGATGTTGTTTGCTTTGTTCGTCTTGTGTTTGTTTCGCATGAGGAGGTTTTCGCGGAGACAGGCGTCGATGCGTAGGCACTCCTTCTTGAACTGGTGTGCGTAGTTCATGGTGTCCAGGCAGTCCAGACAGAGGTAGGACGGCAGCCCATCGCCCTGGGAAACCTGCAAATAAACACACTTTATTTGAAAACCATAAACACACTATTTATATGGGTTTTCAAAAGCAGACAGCGACTACTTTTCAAAGAAACGAAAGAACAAAATGATTTGAATTGGATTTGCACAAATGTTAGTTTCTTTTATTATATCGCTAAAGTCATATTGCTGGTAGTTCCCTCATTTCCTCTTATTATAAACGATGAAAGTAAATAGAAAAAGGTGGTTAAAATGGAGATGTGAATAAATTCACAGAAGATTGGTGTTTTTATACTATTTATAGCAAATATTAATAAGAACAAAATATAAATGACCTAGTAGAAATGAAATCATAGCAAATATTAATAAGAACAAAATATAAATGACCTAGTAGCAATGAAATCATAGCAAATATTAATAAGAACAAAATATAAATGACCTAGTAGCAATGAAATCATAGCAAATATTAATAAGAACAAAATATAAATGACCTAGTAGAAATGAAATCATAGCAAATATTAATAAGAACAAAATATAAATGACCTAGTAGCAATGAAATCATAGCAAATATTAATAAGAACAAAATATAAATGACCTAGTAGCAATGAAATCATAGCAAATATTAATAAGAACAAAATATAAATGACCTAGTAGAAATGAAATCATTTGCAGCTAGTCACTGTTTTTATGTTTAAAGGGGTTATAAATTGTACAGAAACAGAATTTATATATAACTTAGTACAACGGGCAATCCATTTGATTCCCGTATCATAATAAACGAATTGCAGTCTTTAGAGCACAGACTTCAGCTGTTCTTCCGGTATTTCAATAGAAGATACTCCGAAGATCTAACTTCATTGATGCCTTCGGCAACGCGCGTCTAACATTTATTAGTACACGGTTGATATTTGTGTCACATGAGAATGGGTCATTTCTATGACTCGTTGTGTTCCACAGCTCGACTGTGGAATGATTTGCCGGCCTCTGTGTATCCTCTTCCTACAACATGGGTCTCTGTTTCCTTTTCTCAAAAATATACTCCACACAGCATCCCTAAAGATGAAATAGGCCTGATGGAAAAAGGGCCTTCTTTGTGTTTATTATACTGGGTTTTTAGAAGTTATCTATACGTAAGTAACAACAACTCAATTATAATAACTCTGTGTATAAAATACAATAGTGTTAAATAAATAAAAATGCTACGGTTAAGTCTATTATGATACTAGGAATGCATACATTATCGATAGTAAGACGTCAGGGCGTCTTTGCATGATATTTGTATAACTAAATAAAGTCATTAACAATACATAAACGTCATTATTTACTAACCATAATAGATGTGCTCTCGAAAAACTTGGTCCTTAAATCTTCCCGAATCGGCACAAGAGACGCGTCAGTCATGCAGCCGCGGCAGGTCTTGAACCAGACGGCCATTTCCTCGTCGGGAGACATATTACACTAATTTGTATTAATATATTATTATCACTCTATTATCAAAAGACCCGCTAAAATATTTTTTGAATCTAGTTGACAGATAAATAGTCAAAGATTATTTTGTGGTTTTCAATGCCAAAGAGAAGATTATCTATTGTACGGCGGCGGTCCATAATGCAGAACACGCCAACAGACAAACATTCTACCGCGGTGTTGCCAGTTACCAGCCATATTGGACAGAAAGTAGCGAAATATATTTTAACTGCATTCCATACTAGCAACCAAATTCTTTTTATAGGTAGGTAATAGGTATCACAGCCCGAGTTGAGCTTAACACAGATATATTGCTTGCGCACATCATGTTTCACACTTGTTGTATGACTTGAATAGAAAATTCAAGTCAAAAGATAAAAAGTTAATTAAAAAAATAAAAATAAAAGAACAAAACCGTAAAACTTTTCAAGTAACTACCAAAACTCCCCGGATTTTTAAATTCGAACGCTTATATACGCTTGTTATAAATGGGCTTTAGCAAGACAAATCACTGTTAATAGGAACTTTTGCAAGAACATCACTTTGGAGGGTGTATATATAAATAAATAGACAAAATCCTAACTAAGCATGTGCTGTTACTGTTGTTAGAATCAACTTTAATTGCGTGAACTAAAGAGTTTTACGAAAGATAAGATTCAATCGAAGTTCTGAGCTATAAAACGAAAAAATTGAAAATGCTGCTCTGTTACTCTAACATAAATTGGATTTTTCTATCGACTTTCTAGTTTTTATTGCTAATTAGTTTTTATTAAATACCTTATGATTAATATTGTCATTCAATTGAATTTTCGAGGGAACCGAGAAATGCTAAGAAGTTTGAATTGGCAGAAAGATTCTTAGGGTAGTAAAGCTGCAATATTGATTTTTTGAAAATAAATAAGCTTAGGGCCAAAATTTAAATATAATCAGAAATGTCATCAGTCGGCTTATTTTGTAAGAGTTTATACCAAAGAGCAACTTGATAGACGTATATACCTCTCATAGCGAGTTTAAAAAGCAATTTAAATACCGGCCCTTAGATAATAGATTGATTCTTAGAATTTGCAAAACTTACGAATTGAAAAATTTGGAAGCTAGTATAGTGGAGAACGGTTAAATTCACGTACACGTACATAACATCTGACGGCCTCCATGGTCGAGGGGTAAGGCTCCCGACTACGAATCCAATGGTCGCGGGTACAAACACTGGCGTGGGCAAGTAAATTTTATTTAATTAATTTGTGCTGTTTCACAATTAATTAATTTAAAAATAATATATAGTATATTTGCGCACGTTCCAGAGTGGAAGACACTCTCAGTATCTTCCTGGTGAAATACCATCATTCAGAATTGAAACGTTGCTGGAAATGGCTTTTAGCCGTGTTTGGTGACCAGATCTGAATAGCCAAGTATTTCCCCACCTACGTCTTCGACTTCTCCTTCCCCTCCCCAATACCTCCAGCCTCATAACATTCCCCAATTGGGGATGCCATAGTCTCAATGGTTCCATATGGTTGGGAGCAGTTGGGACTCTTGTGCGGTATTTATATAAAAAAAGTTATAAAAATGATCTAAGAATGATAAAGATTTGAATTCCAGGCAAACTGCATTATTGCATATCGTGAGCCTTGTGTATGAATAAAAAATATTGAAAGTGGGTTATGATAAACTGACAAATTCGTAATTAAACATTTTTTTCTAAAATAAAAGTATAAATAAAATTCTTTTATACAAAATTTAATCTTATCAGTTTAGGATTTAGCAGTGGCGTGCAGTTCATGAATGCTGAAAAGCTGTGCCAACCCAAAGAAAACAAACCGTAAACAGAATATAATAAAAAATGATTTTATTTGCAAATAAGGAAGAAGGAAGGTTCTCGTATGCTCATTTTTTTTAGTTGACCACGATAATCAGCGGAGGATGATAACGTAATGGCTCTTTTAATATATTCAATGCACAATAAATTCTTGCAGGAACTTGTACATGTACAGAGATTTGGGATCCGTGGCGTTACATCATTAGCAGAGGATAAGACTTATAATTGTTTGGCAAAGTTGTTAAAATTTAAAGTCTAAGTATGCATGGATGTTAAATGGCAAACAGGAACATGCGTTGATTTGTATGGTGTACTCAACACTTGTACCAAAAATTTGTTGAATGGTTTCACAAAATTTTTACTAAAGAAATTATTTATAAATTAATCATATACATTTTTTTCTTGCCCTTTACGGCAACTGTGATTTATACTTTTGTACAACGGATTGTTTGGTTTGGTACAGCCAGTACTAACATAATGATCAGATAAAAAAAAATATTTTAAAAACATAAGCAGTCGTTTTATTAAAATCTGGAGTAAATTTATTTTGGTACCTCTTAATCTAATGAATAGACAGTACAATACAGAGAAAAGTTAATTCGATACATACAATCTAGAACAAAAAATATGGTTCATGCAACGGTAACATGTTTCAAACCCACGAATTCTATACGTGAGTGAAAAATAATTGCGTTTTGGTGTGGATTTAAGAAAAATGAAAATGCACAATTAATCTTAATTAGAGCGTGTTTTCACGAAAAAGAAAAAAGACGTTTCCAATAATTACATATAATGGTATAATTTTGTGACTTATTAGTGAAATACTCAAACGAGTAATTTAATCGAAGTGGAATTACCTAATCCAACATTTAACTTATCATTAAAAAAATTAAGAAGGTTTTTTAAGATTGCGACTTTCAGTAAAAGGAACTTTTACCACCAATACAATGAAATCGAACTGAAAAGTCTATTTATATTTGTGGTGGTATTATTGATACACTTACTATTTCACTTAAACAGTGTTTTAAAAGCTGAATGGAATAACTTAGCACTTATTTGATATTTTGTAATGTTTAGTGGTGTATGCCAAGACAGAGTTGTGTGGCGATCAATCCTCTCTGCCTACCCCTTTTCAATAGCGTGATGGTTCGTTAGTTAGTTGGCTTTTCGCCAGCGGTATCTATTTTATTTAAAGGCTTGCCACACCGATCGGAAATGACGCATTTCAAAACTAGCAACAGCATAGAAATTAATTATACTATTGTTAGAAAAAATATATCTTTTGAGGTACCTACCGATCAAAAAAAATGGTAAAGGAGAATAAAATGCAGAAAACAATATTTAACAATTTGTATTTATTCCAATAATTTTTGCATGAATTTTTAATAAACGCGTAAACTAACGTTTTCAATGGTTTTAATTTTCGTAATGATTTAAATAAGTTTCTTACTTGACTCAATTTGACTTGAGAATTTGACGTCCGTCAATAAACTTTGCGAAGTGAAATTTGGTGATATAATCAGGTAATTTACGTTCTTGTGTATTATTTGTAGTGAATTATGTGTTTATTTTAATTAATAAGTATCGCCAGATTTTGAAGAGAACAGCGAGTTTGCCATTATATCCGTTTAAGTGCGTTTCAATATCGATTGATCTTTCAAATTTTTAGGTTATCCGAATGTATTATGGTTTTCAAGAACTTTCTGTGTTGGTTAAATAATATGGGCTTGTTAGATTTGTGGATAGGTAACTTAATAACGTTAAAAAATTGTGGTACGTTCGAAGTACTTTTTTTTGGGGAATTGTTGAGTTTTAACGTTATTTGTGTGAATTGTTTTTCATTTGGGTATTTTCTTTGACGTACCTGAATTAGAGCAACGTCCAGTTGTCTTCGTATCCATAAATCTTATGATTTCCTGGATTAATTTAAAATTACAACATTATTTATATTATTAACTAACTAACTAAGTAACTAACCATCACGCCGTTTCTCCGCAGGGGTAGGCAGACAGGACGGAGCGCCAAACAACTCGATCTTGGCATATTATAGTAATAAAATAGTAATAAAATAAATAAAACAATGTGTTATTTAACTGAAAATATTGATTTAATTGTTGATCTAACACCTTGGCGCCCTCGTGGCAGCCGGCTGCGTTTTGTAGTCGCTCCCGATTTACCTTGGAAGGATCGGGAAGTTATTAATTTTCCCGGTGTAAAAATAGCATAAAATAACCGCAATAATTTTTGGGTTACATTTATAAAAATTACATAATTTTAGTGCTGTCGTTTCGAACTTAAATCAAGTTTATAATAAAAAGCCAAATATTTTGAGTTGAAATCTGCTTCGTTCTTCCGAATTAACGCATTAGACATCGGTCACATCCTTAGAGTAATAATACATCTGGCGGCGGTCGGTCGAACACGTGCGGAACTAGTGAAGTGCGGTGGTTGTAAAAAATATTCTATACAACCGGGAAGTGAACCCCAACAAGAACACCAGCTGGGGCGAGAACGAGCCTTTACCTACGTCATTGAGATAGTGGCCAAGTACCTCAACAAGCACGACTTTGACCTGATCTGCCGGGTGCATCAGGTGGTAGAGGACGGGTATGAGTTCTTTGCCAAGAAGCAACTGGTACTGCAGGGAGTTCGATAATGTAGGAGCAATGATGTCAGTGGACTACACGATGAAGTGCTCCTCCGGATCCTGAAGCCGGCTGACAAGCGCCTGGCGTACGTGCATCATCAATCCGACCCGTCACGCCACCAGGGGCGTAACCAAGCCAAAGAAGATTTTGAGGGCCCTCTGGATAAATCCCACCGGCCACCATCCTCCCCCGCCGCTCCACCCTTTTAAGAGTGTTCTGTGTTATTTATCCTAAAAAATATGGATAATAATTCTTTGTCTTAGCTTAAATACATTCTTGAATATAATGGAAACAGTCACTCTATCATTTGTATTAGGGTCTTCCAATATTAAATACATTCTTGAATATAATGGAAACAATCACTCTATCATTTGTATTAGCGTCTTGCAATATATCGTAAGGAATAAATACAGTTAGCTTCTTTTTTTTTCAATTTAACACTAAATTTAGTTTTGATAATTTAACTTCATCTCTTTATATGGTCTATAAATAATGTGTAATGATGGCCTGTCAAAAAAAAAAAATAATAATAATAAATTCATAGAATAGACGTAATATAAGAATAATATAAGAATAGGAAGTAATATTTGTACAGCGCCCCTGAGGTGATTTCTCACAAAAGCGGCGCTATAAAAATCATCCGATTATTATTATTATTATTCTTTCCGTTCATGTATAGTTACGTTCTATCCTAAATATTTTTTTAAGATTTTTAAATGTAACTATAATAATATTAATATTTTTGACTTCTTTACTTGACTTGTCAAACATACATAGTTTGTGAGAGAATTTTTATTTTCCTCTGAATACCGTACAAGACTCTCAACTCCTCGGAGCTAGTGATACTGGCATCCTCAAATCAATTGTCATATATTGTGAGACTAAAGGGAGTGGGAGGGGAAGGAGATGGGGGAAAATGAAGGTTTGGGAAGTTCCTGGCTATTCATATCTGGTTACCAAAGACAATTAAGCCCATGTCATGCAACGTTTCGTCACTGAATGATGGTCTTTCACTAGGGCGATACTGATAGTATCCACCACTCTGGAATGTGCCGCAAATATTCTATGTACTTATTGCCTTGCACCTCTTGTAGAACTTAAGCCCCTTTAATGATACCATTCTATTGATAATTCGTCAGGGCCCATTACTTAAATTTTTTGCTTCAATGCACTAACTGTCATCATTGTCTATGAATGTTCGGATTCTAATATAGTTTGCAATAAAACCGATTGCCTCTGAACACTTCTGAAGTTCAATATCCTAATAAAGTTCTCATGATTTGAAGGAAATCGTATAAATAGAAATCACGCTACTTATGCAGAATCCTGAGCCACGATTTACTATGGGTCGGTAATTTGGAGCCCGCACCAGGTGAAGTATTCCCTCAAGTTGGAGAGAATTAAGAAGAAATATCTGAGTTTTCTCTTCCTGAGAGAGTATGGCTATTATCCGCGGCTCTGTTCTACCGATTTTCCCTCGGGTATACTCGGAATGAACCATCCGCGGATCAGAAGGGATGTGCACATTTTTTCAGATTGATTCGTGGACGGTTCGAAAACTCGGCTATCATGGAGAGCATTCATTTCTATATTCCCAATGGTTATCTCTCTCGTCGACAGTATAGACTGTTTTTCTCCCTCGTTCCACAAAGTTTATATAGAAACATTTCATAACTATGTTTGTTTGTATTTTCGCAGTCTTATGGGGTTTGGCGCCCTGTTCTCTCGGTACGCTGCGTCCGTGTTCTTCCCCTCGTTCGTCGCCATCACCATCTACGGAGACTACAACCGCACGCGCAACTGGAAGCAGCAGAAACTTGAGCAGCAAGCCATCGCCTAACCTAAACTACCTTAACCAGAACTCCACAGCAATGGGTCTCTTCGGCATCACCGCAAAGTGGTGGGTTATGGTCATTCCATTGACGGGCTACGGAATCGGAGAGTTTCTGGACAGGCAGGAGACCCTTCGGATGGTCATGTTCAGGGATAAGAGCGCCCTGTACGGCCGTACCTTGGCTCCCGGCGAGAAGCCTTCGTGGCCTTAGATTTTATTACTTATTGTTTGAAATTGTTATTGGCCCCATGTAATATATTATTGGAATAAAGATAGCTATTTAAAGTATTGGATTTTATTATTATTTCAAAGTGAATTAACTCATTTACAAGAAATACCCGAACAAAACAACTCGACTCTGTGCCGAAACGGGCGGTCGGTTTGATAGATTCCACTATCTTAATGAACAGATGGTAGTATTTGGAGCTTGAATGGAAGGTGTTGTGAGGAATTAGTGTCATTGATCTCATTGCCACCCACCAGTGCACATCTGGGAATATCGCCAAACACGCACCCAATATTTGTACACTGTTAACATGTGCCACATGAGAATGGGTCGTTTCTACGACTCATTCTTGTGTTCAATATCTTGGCTGTGGAATTATTTATTTAGCCGGTCTCTGTGTTTCTTTCCTTCTATAAAACGGGTCTCTGCAAGACCCAGGTTTTCTCCTTCTTTTCCTCAAATGGACCCTTCACATGGCATTCATAGATCCTGCAAATGACATAGGCCCCAAGGGAAGTCATTCAGGTAATACAGGGGCTAGACAATGTAACGTGTTTACAGACGGTCTAAACCTCAAACAAACTAGAAAACTAATTAATAAGGATGGACTCGCTGAGGGAGCTGGTAGGACTATTACCAGGATCAGACACATGTAGCTTTTGGAAGTGGACAGCTCCAATGGCTGTAGGAAATGGGAAAAGGTTGAAGAAACACCCATTTATCTATGGTATCAATATTCCATCTTAGAATTCCCATTTCACAGGATCAAGACAGTTTAAACCTTTGTGTGAAACTATATTATATTCGTAGAGTATAATATTATCTCTAAAACATAGAGTAAAATATATATTTTTTCCATTAGTAAGGAGTAGATGGAAGGAGTAAGGGTGCATCACTGGATTGTATTATTTAATTTGCCTGATATGTGAAAAAAACCAAAGTATCACTTGTTTCTCAATGATTGGCGAGACGTGGAAACTGCTGAATATGCAGCGTGCGATCTTATTCTCCGTGCATAGTTTATTTTAGAATTAACAAATTGTATTTAATTAAATTGAAATAAAGTTTTACCTTCTTATAAGAAACAAAATTAATACTTTTTATGATATGATATTCAGATCATCAAGTATTTAAATATTTTAAGATTGTTTTAAAAAATTATCATTTAATGTTATCTGCAGTGAAGCATTCGCATTTAGAATTTCTATTTACATATTACAAACATCCCTTGAAAACTTGTTATAAAGCATTTGAAAAAATATATGTTATTTTTTACCATAATCTCTTTTCAGATGTCTAGTTGAAGAAGTAATTACATGTATTAAATTCCTTCGATAGAACAAAATCGCTTAGTATGTTCCGAAAAATATAAAAACACGCGTGGTTCTTCACGTGTTATAGGTATGAAAAAATTCACAACATTTTTTTAAATGCTACTGAAGTCAGTTGTCTGGATGTTTATGTTCTGTTTTAAGTATGTGTTATTTTTTAAATATTTTTGAAACGATCGTTTACTCCCTAATGGTGTGTCCACACGGAGCCAGTATTTAGTAGAGTAGCTATTGGTAACTAAAGCACTGTCCTGCCAGTGCTGTCCAAACGTGCATTTTAGTAAGCTGATGCCCCGACCTACAACAAGGATGCGCGTGCCACTCGCACCACTTTGCCGACTCACCGATTGCAACGTAAGTACTTGTGAACTCGAATGTGATAGTAGATAAGTGAGTGTCCAAACGCTGATAGTGGACAGCAGCTGCCCCCTACTACCCTACAGTGGTGCGCGCGCAGGGGGTGGTGGGGCTACTAGCCCATAAAAATAGAATACATTCTATTCCAGTCAAATAAAATGCTATTTCTACTTACCGCTAAAGCATTTTGTTCACACCAGTGCCTGCAAATTCTACTAAACGTTTTAGTTACCTCTAGTAACTCTACTAAATACTGGCTCCGTGCGGACACTCCATAAGCATTATTTATATTAGCGCACTCCCTCTCTTCCATATTAACATATCTCCTTTTCAAACAATGTTCAATTGCCGCTTGGAGGGTGTTGCTAGGTTTTAAAGGATTATATAATAGCACTGCCTGGGTTCAAATAATAAACCTTAACAAGGGTAGGCATTAAAAAATACGAACCCCATACATTTGTAATACAAAATACAAGAAATAGGTACTACAAGTGTTATCTGTTAATTATATACGGATTGGTCTGAAAATGTCTAAAAAATACAATTCTTAAAATGTATTCTTATTAGTTCCTATGTTATGAAATACCTATTGGAATTTTTTACTACGTTCAAAATTGTGTTACTGTAATGCAAAACTCCCTATTTCCAAAAATCGAAATTTTTAGTAGAGACGAAAAATGGCATTGGATAAATAATATTACAAATTATAATTTTAATTATTTTATTTTGCAAACAAGACTATTTCCTTTATATCCTTGTATCTATGTTTCAAAACATTTTTTAAATTTGGAAATCACCGCGAAGACCTCCCAGGTGCTCTCCCTGATTCAGTTTGCAGCGAGGAAAACAACAAAGAAATCCTTTCACTGTTTTCAAATTTGCCTACTGTTAAATACATCTTATCAGTCTTATAGTGAATTTTGTAGAAAAAAAATATTTTTCTCAAATTTCTATTGGAAATAGTACCCATTAATTTTTGCAGCAAAAGGATTTTGTCATTTTATCATTAAAATGTCATTCCTTAGCCTCGAATTACCCTGACTGCATATAGAACTCAATTTCGCCCATTTTAGAAATATGCAGTTTTGAATTACAACCTCTCGATCACGGAGCAAAATTTGGGCGATTCCAGTAATATAAATACGATTGTGAATTTTAAAAATAGCAATTATATCCATGTTTTGAATTCACAACTTTGAATTAAAAAATAATATCCCGGTCGTAGGATAAATTGTTTTTTCTTTGAAAAGTTTTATTCACTATGTACTTTTGTTACTTGAATTTATTATTTATCTGTCATGAAGCCGTTAATGGTAAAAGTTTTGAAGTGCTAAAAAAAAACAGTATAAATTCTTGTAAGTTTCTTGTTAGAAGTCGATTCCCATGAAAATGTGAAGATAAAAAGTAGTGCATCAACATTTCTCTGTAAGGACGATAGTTCTCACCGTAGAGTGTAGATGGCGGTAATAGCATTTTCAAGGCCACTTCGAGTTAGATTAAAAAAAAAATTATGTCATGCTGCATTTTTACAGGTTTTTTTTTTAACAATAATTTTTCTCAGCTTCCTTAGGCCGCTACCTCACGGGTCGGTATGAAATCAACATCGCCCGCGTACAGCAAAAATGCAAGCAATGTTGGGCGATTTTTAAATATTTTATTTCTTAGGGCCTGTCATCTTTGGGGATGCTGTGTGAAGGGTATTTTCAAGGAAAGAAAGGAGAGGAAGTTCTGGGAAGGAAAAGGTATAGAAGTTTAAAGGAAGGATGTCAGTGTGTCCAGGAGTGATCTCCCACTGCGGTGCAAGGTGATGGGTCGAGAGTCCGATTGTCTCCTTCAACCGGCCTCTCCCGATTCTGCCGCCAAGACATAGAAAAACTTAACCCTATGAACCCGGGTACCCCTGCTAAGTCACCTTCCGTAGCGAACCACTTGGGGTGACCATCGCAGAGGTGTTGGTTGTCCAATGAATGGTTCCCAGAGCAGCAGTACCCATACCAGCCTCCCAAATGGGGCGATGTTGCGCTGCGTGGACTCGTACACGGGTCTGCAGATGTCGGTACATTTGCAGGTACTATCTGTAGCAAGTAAACTCTCGGTATTGCAGATTTCTGTTTTACCGTCCCGCATTTACAACTGAATTTTATCAATGACGCATGTCGTCAAGCGAGTAAAGTGACGTCGAGGCTGTGGAATTTTACATTATTTAGAAAGGAGCACTCTTGGTGTAGCGCATTCTTATTGTACAAGGCTTATTTTGATTCCTTACGGACCCCTTGAAGGAGCGGCTTTAGATGGGATGTAATTTATTAGACTCGGTGCACTTAGTCCCTAGGTACCTACGGCTGTACCGTGCCAGCAATATTGCAGCACCTACCCACTGAAGAGATAAACCGATAGAAGTGTGTTGTGGGCGTGTCCGTGCGTCCGAAGTAAACTCAATTTTTCCTTCCTTCTGCTGAAATTCCTTTTCAAATGTCGATATTTTTTCTTTAGCAGACAACCAATTCCATTGACCTATTTGGGGGAGTCGAAAGGTAATTTGGTGTCAGTTTTCTTTTCTTCGGCATTGTAATAAAAATAATAATATTTTTTATTCCAGAACGTTGGGAGGTTGGTGCAATCCCACACGTCCCGTGTGGTTACACAACATAAATAGAAGTTCAAACAAAGCGTATAAGGTAAAGAACATACTAAGGTCTTAGTAATTAAAAAAATAATAATGGAAATTAGAAAAAAAATGTCATGTCGGACGTGGTCCTGAGTGTGCTCGGACCCAGCGCTCACTGAGGAGTGGCGCATGGTGCTGGTAGGCTGCGGTAACCACCGTGATTGCATTGATCAGTGGGTAACAGCATAAAAAACTGTGTTTTGTAGATATAGCAACAAGAGTTGAGGGGAAAACAGTACTCAAACAGATGCATTGCTTGCATAAAGCATGCTTGAAAGTTATTCAACTTTCTAAAATAAAATTCCAGTGAAAAAAAGTTAGTTTTTAAAACTTTTCGAATATTCAAACACGATGATAAAAAAAGGTAGGCGCAAGCAAAACAAAAGGCTGTTTCTCGGTAACGATTGGCAAGGAAATCGCTGCTGTCGGAAGTGAATACATAATGCATCAATACACAATACAATCCTAATGCGTAGGTTACACGTGGCCAGCAAGGACAGTGATCACTGTGATTTAGTAAACTCTTGTATTATTTGTAGTTTACCAAATTGTGTCCAAACAGCGTGACAATTGCCCCCACCTAACTACAAGGATGCGCGCATAGCGTACATTTAAAAAACGGAAAAGATTAAAATTCAGTCAACTAAATTGCTAATTATCTGTAACTTACTACTTGCCACTCAACGCATTGTCCAAAGGCGGACAGTGACTTAAAATTACCTACTGCTTGACGTTTATAAGTAGACAAAAATTGAGGGCCCTCCGATCGTTTAAAAGGTTTTAAATGGTAATATAAAGATGGCTCATGCGAAAGGAAAAAAAAAGTAAGTTTAAAAAAGCACAATGGTCCATATGCATTTCTTTTTACTTTGGCGAAACGGTCTTCCGAAATTAGTGGTACTTACGGAAAGGAGACGAGTCTACATCATATTCTAAGGTAAGTATTTCTGAAATGTATGTAGGTACTAAAATTTCCTTTTATTAGATGTTAAATCGAAATAAAGCAAATTCTACAACATAGTTTAAAATTACAAAATTAAAAAAAATGTAAATGTAATCGTCTTATGTTGTTTTGGATTGTTTCTTTAAAACGAACTGTCAAAATAGAATGTGAAATATTTGAATGTGTAGAACAAATTTCAAAGACAAATTGAGTAGCTTGGTGGTGCCATGTAGTGAAAAAAAGTTTAAATTTATTATATCTACATTTTATTAACCATTTAGTTCCAGCTTATCACTATCCTTGTTGCTAGCTGCATATGACATAGCCATACGTGTGTGTTGTTTGGGTAAACTCGAATAGCACGACCTATACTAAAAATACTAATATTGTCGATCTTACTGTTAATTTGTCCAGTCTAGGGATTACTTGTTCAGTGTAGTACCTAAAGGGTAAGCAATACAAAACGGAGCCAGTTTCATATTAAATTCATTTGCCATAAGTTGCGCAGTGCGGACACCGCCTCTGTGCTAGAGTCAGCAGCTGGTATTGGGTACTACTGGTGTGTACCGTGTACCCAGTACCCCACAACAGTCAGGGTGCAATTAGCAAATCATTTCATTTGTTCATAGGGTTTGTTTAGAGCAGATAATGATGGATTTAATTATAAATATAAAATGCCTTCCTCTTGTAACTAATTTATAATATCTACGTTAATGTGAGAGATTTGTTAAAATGTCAACAACTTATTTACAACCTGTACTTTATTAATGCATATGGTTGTGAGATAATCAAATAATGTCAGACAAAGGACGACAGGACGACAATAAGAAAACAGGATAATAACAGAAAACTTAGATAACAGCAGGACAACAATAGTACATCTAGACACCTACAGCACAACATCAGGGAAACTTGTTGCCCTGATGACATTACATTGATAACAGGAAAATATCAGGACGATAGGATATAAAACAGAACCACTAGACAACAACGAGATGATGACATGATAACCAGAGAATAGGAAAACAACAAAAGGAAAACAAGAGGATAAAAACTAGACAAAATAGGATACGGCAGTAAGACTACAGTAAAACAGGGCAACATGACAACAGCATAAAAACGAGACATCTGGAAAACATGACAACAGCGGGACAACAATAGGACGACAGGATGATAAAAAAACAGGGAAAGAGGAAAACGGGAAGTACGTGACTGACGATAGCGACAATGTTTGAGTTTTTATTAACTAGGTATAGATTACACAAGATAGTACCGGTCGCCTGAGCTAACAACAAAATAGCCAAAATTATTTTCATCACAGAAAACTTATATGAAATAATACAATATTAAAAAAAAGTATAATTATAGAGAAACAAGACAAATGTTAACATGCATACATATACAAGTTATTATGTACACACGAGAAGAACGTACGAGAAAAACGTACGAAGAAAATTAATATTCTATAGATATGCAAAAAAAAAAAAATTAATGTGATACGCACGGTAGCAAGTAGGTAAGGCACTAAAGTTACGTGTACAATATGGATTGTACTTGTAATAAATTATCGGGTGAGATTATTTATTTATTTATTACACCGACCGTTCATAGATATCGTTCGTTTCGGGGCCCCAACCTACGTTACGAGCTTACTAGCGGCCCGACGAGGATACCATTTTCCGCAAAATGCCTGTACAGCCTGGCAGAATATCCTTGACAAATAATAAATTTGGAACTCATTTATATGGCAACACCAAGGTCTTTGACATTTCATTGTCATTTTTCTAAAAGTATCATAACCTCAATGATATTACAATTCATCTAAGCATAATCTATCACTACTGTTTGATTTAGTTACTTATCAATAGTTACAATTCATTTAAAATGAATAGACCAATAAACAGTGGAACGAGGGAGGTTATTTACTGTGAATTCCGGCGTTGTTTAGCTGAAATTCACGAAGACGGTAAGTTATAATGGTCTGTTGACTAATTTCGTCAATTTCGTAAGTATTTAAATAATATTTTTGTGGATTTATGCTGATTTTTAAACAATTGCAATGTACATTCATATTTGAGGTTAGGATTCATTCGACAGCTTATTGTAAACAAAAACGACCAGAAGAATAATGACTCAAGTCAAATTATATTGTTTTTTCTTTTTAAGTATAATTTAAATCGTTAATTTTATTTTTACTGGAAGCGGGAAAACGGAAGCGGGAAAACGGAAGCGGGAAAACGGAATCGGGAAGCATGAAAGATCGGGAACCTGAAAATGAGAAGCAAGAAGAAAAAGCGAGAAGTGGCGAGAAGAAAAAAAAACAAACCATAACGCACGGAGCGGAAAGTTAGAAACTGAAACAAGAAGAATCGGGAAACAAAAACACTTTCTCTCAGTAACTGTTTTTTTTTGTTTTTAATTATTATAAATATTTTTTTAATTACTGCAAATTATCAGAATTTTCATCAGTACCCTCTGGCGGGACTCTCTTACTTAGAGCACACTTGCTTAGTCTCTCACTTACACTTTCTATTAGTAACCAAATGTTTTTTTTTATTACAAATATTTTTAAACTTCTACAAATTTTCAGAATGTTTATCAGTTCCCCCTGGACCCGAGAAGCAAAGAAGAAGAAGCGAGAAGCGGCGAGAAGAAAAAAACACAACACAAATGCGGGAAGTTAGAAACTGAAACAAGGCGAATCGGGAAATAAAAACAAGCAGGAAGCAAGAAATTAAAACCAACGCTCAATCCATTCCTTTATTCCTATGCTATCTATCCTACATTCCATATTGGCTCTAGGTTTCCATGTATACCGTCTAATTAAATTCTATCCTTCTTCTCTTCCTTAGAGCATGTGCTCCAAATTCTAGCTTAATCAGTGCCCCCTGGACCCTGGTGTTCTGGTGGGATTCTTTACTTAGTGCACTCTTACTTACTCTTTCTCTTAGTAACATTTTTTGTTTTAATAAATATTTTTTAAATTATTACAAATTACGTATTTATTTAATATTTTCCTCATTCCGTCTTTCTATTCACATTTATGAACACCGTTTGTATGAAGTAAAAATATACATATTTAATAACTGTAAATTCACTTTGTGGCATCATTTAAAATTAAATAATACAAAATATTTACTTGGACCATTATATTCTATCCCGGAACTGAAATTTTCGATAGTGATTATTTACATTTACAGATATTTATAGTTATTTACAATGTCGCGGACTATGCAAAGTAATTTTTTTTGTGTTAATGATTTTAGGTAGGTACTAACCTGCTAGCTTTGCTATGTAAATTGGGTATGAAACTGTACCATTCATGGATATGATTTTCCGAAGAGATGAGTTTTAAGCTTCGTTCTGAATTCCGTCTTGTTTTTAATCAATCTTAAATCGTACGGTAGTTTATTCCAGGCTTTCAGGCCTGACACGCTGAAAGCACGCTCCCCAAACTTAGTATCTGGCGTGCGCTTTGGTTCCTTCAGCCTTCCGATAGCTGATGACTTCGCTGATCTAAGAGCCGACTGTCGTGAATTAGTGGTAAGCTGGATCCATCTTGTTAATTGATTTAAATACTATCCAGCATAGCTCGACTGGATTCTTTCAGGACATTTGAGCCAGTGAAGATTTTTGAGATGCTCTGAAATATGCGAGTATTTAGATACGCCGGTAAGAAGTCTTGCCGCAGCGTTGAAAACGGATTGTAATTTGTTAATTTGGTAGTTGGGGAGACTTGCATATATTCCGTTGCAGTAATCTAGATGTGAAACAACGTAAGAATTAACTAACAATTTAGTCACATCTGTTGGCAGGTTTCTCCGCACTGCTTTAATTTGCCTTAATTGGAAGAACCCTGTGTCTACAGTTCTGTTCATTTGAGTTTTAAGGGGAAAATCAACGTTCAGACTGACAAGTGTTAAATGTTTTTGTAATGTCACTCTCTGAAATAGTTGTTGGAGCCATATCAATGCTTGTTACGGTCCAGAGAAACTCAGTCTTTGACGGATTCAGCTTCAATCTATTTGAGGTTATCCAGCGAGTAATTGCTTCTAGAGACTCTGCTACGCGAGTTTTTAGACTGTCTAATTCTCCAGATAAGCGGTAAAAGTAAACTCGCTGGTCATCAGCATAGCAGTGGGATTGAAGACCAAATGATTCGATCATTTCAATTATGTCGAATAATCCAACCAATACGTCACCTCCACCAAATGAATCCTGGGAGTTAACACAAAACAAGATTAGTTCAAAAAACGTAGTCCGTCCTGGAAATGGACTGCGTCCGGTATCACTTTTGGGAAGAAAATAACCCACGTGACACCTAACCAAAACTAACGATAAAAGTAATGATAAAAAAAATCCGTCTGACTTTTGCACAGGTACAAGTACCAGCTAACCTGAAAGGTCACCTCCGGAGGCGATGAAATAACTCATCGGAATTCGGTCACCTGAATGAAACAAATGCCAGAATGTAGGTAAGTGTTCCCTGTTTACGAATACATCCGTCTGCCAACCTCATATAGAGGAGAAACCCTTAACAGATGCAATTATCCTAGCGAAAAAATACCTTTCTCCTAGTAATACTGTTAAATTACGCTTTGAATATTTAATACGAAATTTGCATATTATGAAATGCATCAATATGAGTGGAACGAGGACGTGAAAAATAGATAAATCTATGAAAAATCATTTATATCCGAGAGAAGTTACGCTGTTACTGAAGTCACTGCCCATTTTTGAAACATTTTCTTCGACGCCCCTCTTGCTAGCCCATTTCATTGTTCATGAGGTGAAATATCTTTGAAGTGAATGTTATATGTTTGCAAGAGGAACCTCATAAGGTGTTCTGTCCCGTTTCAACGAAAATTAGAACACATTTTAATTAATTACTTTGACTTTCTGTCTAATAGAAGTCCCCTTGTCTGTGCGGGGCACATCTCTTGTTCACATTTATATTACCAGTAAATGCGCCCCTGACGGAGCGCTACTGAGAGTATCTACCACGTATTTAGACCAATCAGCTGCTGAATTGGCATCGCATCTGGGTCTCACCCAGGCGTCGTGAGTTCAATTCCTTGGCTGGCCAAGTCCTCCATCACGACACAAGCAACATCTTCCGATTACTGTGGTGATAGTAGGAGATTTTAAAATATTGTCAGGTAATTGGTAACCCGGGAATGTACTTCTTCTTAAAAAAACAAATATAAAATTTACCTTATTGTAATCGTTTAGATCATTTTTGAAGCCAGGGGTCAGTGAGGCTGTTACCGTGTAACCCCGGGTGGGAGTTTTTTGGACTATATCCGTGGATTATGATATGATATTTTCGTACGATACTTGGAATAAATCAACATTACAAAACGGACGTCCTCCAATAAAATATGCGCAGGCACAGAACAGATTATCCATAGAAGTGTGAAAAAGATCTTTCGACTTTTAGGCCCCAAACAGGTCAGTGAAATTGACTATCTGTTTTAGGAAGAATAAATTCGATTTTTGAAAATGTTCAAATAATTCACCCGAAGTAGGCAAAAAATGACCTTACTTGAGGCACACGGCACATGTCCATAACACACTTCTATTGGTTTATCTCTCCAGTGTGCGTAGGTAGTAGGTATAAAGCCTTTTTTAGATCATGAAACATTCAGGATACGGTACCTACAATTTTTTTTTAATCGACGGGATATTCGCTTTTTTAAATTTTCACAATATAGAAATGTATAAAAAAATATATAAGTTTTTTCAATACTTTAGAAGTTATTGCAACTTTTATTTCATAGAAAATAAAGTCCCAAATGCGTTTTTCACATTAAAGAATAAATCATGCAAAATATATGAAAATATATATATTTTTTTAATAAAAATAATTTACATAAAAAAATTAAATAATAAAAACGTACTTACCTTAAAAACTTACATAAAAAAACAATTTAAAGTGTGCGGAAGTCGAGATTCAACACAAAAATCACATTTCTTAATGTAAACATGGGTACCGCCTGAACGAATAGCTAAAATCCAAATAAAAAGATAGCGAGCAAAGCCAGTAATGCCAGCAATTAGAAAACGAGTAACTGCTATTTTTGTTCAGTCTAAATAGGGATGAAAAAAAAATTAAATACTCTTGTTTTCAAATATACGTACGGTACGATAAAATACACAAGATATATTAATTAAAGAATTGAGTCTCGTCTTCATTTTTATTTGTAGTTCAAAAATGCGATGCCAGGTGTATGCCTTTGGCACTTCCAACATTGAAGATACCTGCAACAACAGTTGTGACGTTGTAAGTCGACGGCATAGAGAGAGAGAGAGAGGAAGAAGGGAATTATTAGGGAAAGCTAGATTCAAAGAACATATGCGAAGCTATAAAATAAAAGCACTATTTCAAAATTCGCAGAACATCTCTTAGTGAATAATCATGCCCGCTTGCCAACAACGACCCTAAACCAATGACATTACAAACAAAGATACGTTATTGTCTTTCAATATTTACACAAAATGCGGCAAAGTAACAAATAAACTTACGCTTCCAGTAAATTCTTATAGAATATAGATATAACAGTAATGTCATTGGGAGTTGGGAGCTTATCGTATGATCCATAATAATAAATATAAACGTGTAGTAATACACTATGGGTCAGATTTTTCAGATTTCCTCGGCCAGGCCGAAAACGACTAAGCGACTCATTTTGGCTAAGCGACTCTGAATTCGTACTAACCGAGGTAGCCGCGGTTCCGTTGGCTTGCTAAAAAACACCGTAGGCGTATCGACTTTCGAAGAGAGTAAGTCTCAGAGTGGGTCAAATCGGGTGGATACCTCCCTACAATGTAGTCAGTCGCGGTTGACTTCGCAATGCAAACCAATTGCAGGACTGCAATAGGCATAAGATATAATAAGTAATTTGCTTGTACTTATGAATGAAATGTTATTTTTTGGTTTTTACTAGAATTTTTCGTGTAATAGAAACCATTTTTCATCACGCAGAAGGGTATTTGGTGCTTATTTATGCAATTCTGTTAGAGATAGCACACAAACATACACAAAGTAATATGTACTAAGTACGGCAATTACCGTATCTCTGGAGCACTACAACTCATTGGCCCAAACCTTCACATATAGAAAGAAAGAGCCTTAGATTATATTTACTGGAACAATTGGAAATTAATAAACGAACGAACGATCCTAATATAACGCTACTTAATCAAGTAAGGAAAATGATTTATTCGCTACTCTTAAGTATATTCACGAAACTTAAGCAATAAAATTCCTTAAAATAATTCAAAGAGTAACCAATTTTTTTAAAAGTATTTGACTTAAATGGCATTCACGTCATTGTAAAACAATTAAGAAAACACTGTCATCACTTTATGTGGGGAAAACAGCTTACAACTGTAAGTAATTTACAGAATAGAGAATTTTCAATTTTCACAATTATTTTCAAAGAAAATCGGTTTTATGGGTAATAAATGATTTTTAACACCGTTTAAAATAAAAATTGGGAGAGAGCAAATAAAATCATATCAGTGATCGTCCTAATGTGGCCTAACCACAGTTTGAAAATGGCTTTGAACGCCGAAACAGCTGTGACAATAATTAAAAACATTATTAAATTTGATTTACTTCAAATTTTGTTAAAAAAATTTGGGAAATACGAAGAAAACACGAATAGTTTATGTCTAGTCATCAAACACAGCCAATGCCATCAAGGCAATGATTCAATATTGAAAGGTGGAATTCAATCATGATGATTAGATATTTACATATTTCGATATGTGTTTATATTGTGCGTGTGATAAAACGTATAAGATTTTTTTTTAAAGATTTTAAGCCTAGAAGAAGGAAACATACTTCACTACATTTTTATAACGCCACACTGATAACTAAGCAGAATCCATACGACAAAGAAACCTGTCAACGTTTGTTCATCAATTTCGTTATCACACAACGTTCCAAGCTGCTTCATATCGATAATTTTAACCATATCGAGATGAAAATCGCCAGACAATGGTAACAATATCACCTTTAATCTATTGTTTTAAAGCGTCAAAATAATAGTTTCCAGTCAATAATTTTGATTGCCGCACAATTTTTCTTTAACGTTGTTTACCGACTAAAGCTTATTTAGAGAGGGAATGGCTTCGATAAACTAGCAATAATTTAGTCGATATCAATTGACAAATGTAATGCTCGATCACGGTCGTGTTAGCAAGTGTTGACTAATTACTGATATTGTTGATAAATATTTTTATCGTGTCAATGTTGATAATTTTAAGGCGTTGGCGTTGGGAACCTTGATCCTCCTGCCGACCATAAAACATCTTCAATCCCGATGATGATGATGACGATGCCGACGGACGTGGGATCATCTGTTATGACATTATTCCCATTCAGGGCGGATAGCAGATAACGAACATCGGTGATTTATGGCCAGTTTTATTGCTCACTTGTGTTATTTGGGCGAATTGATATTCCCAATATAATGTCCCATTCAATTTGTAATGGCCCGGCGGCGTTAGCGCGATATTATACAATCATCCGGTGACCCGAAATGGTATGCAGGTAATGTTATTAAAAAAGAAATTGTAAATTTATGTAGCTCCTTTTTGTAGAAATCTTTTATTTTCTTGGGTCGTCGCCTCACTCCAATGGCCCTGATGAACCAGACTCCTCCACTCCTTATGGTCCTGCGCCGTATGGAGAGGTGTATGAACACCGATGTTTCAGATGCCTGCAATATTTGGCCACTCCGACGCATCGCTGATCTGATTTCTCTACTTCTCCTGCCTTCCACTGATTTCTCTACTTCTCCTGCCTTCCACTGATTTCTCTACTTCTCCTGCCTTCCACTTTGCCAGTGACCATGAGTTTACCCAGGTTGGAGTTCTCAGTTCGGCGAGCATCGTGTCCAAAGTATCTTATGATTTATATTTTGGATGCTTAGCTTTTCTAGACTTCAGAGATCAGTGCGTCTGGCTGTCATTGGAAACCAGAGCATTTTTCTCCAGCACCACATTTCTAGGGCGCCTCTCTGAAATATATTTTTTAAACTATCAACCAATACGCTGTTTCCACGGAGGGAAACGAAAGGGGATAGACATCCACACAATTGTCTTTTGGCACACGCTTCTTGCATAATTTACATTTGTGCATCGAAAAAGACTGAGAAGCATGATTTATATATAAGCGAATGACAGGTTGTCTCGTCCTTCTTCATTCATACCACAGCTTTATACTTCTAACATTAGGACAGTGATAATTATACCAACCTACCAATATACGACTTTAATTCATCACCATATGTACCTCGATATTTTTTTAATATATTTTTTATATCAAACCGCACAAGAGTCCCAACTGCTCCCAACCGTCTGGAGCCTGTGAGACTATGGCATCCCCGATTGGGGAATGTTGTGAGGCTGAAGGTATTTTGGAGGGGAAAGAGAAGGGGAAAAGGAAGGTGGGGAAATATCCGGCTATTCAGATCCGGTCGCCAAACACGGCTAAAAGCCATTTCCAGCAACGTTTCAATTCTGAATGGTGGTCTTTCACCAGGGCAATACTGAGAATATCTTCCACTCTGATACGTGCGCAAATATACTATATATTATTTTTAAATGAATTAATTGTGAAACAAATTAATTAAATAAAATTTACTTGCGCACGCAGAGATTTGAACCCGCGACATTATCAGAGACGATACGCCATAGCACCTTGGCGATAGTCATCGTACGTACACAAGAACTCAGATTCACGTGGTAGTTCCATGCCTTCTTTTACAATTCACTTTTTGGTCAGATTAAATTTTCTAATTATTTTTCCGAACCAAGGTTTTATAATATAGTACATTGTTGAAGTGAAGTTCAGAAATGTAGATTAATTACCGACATTTAATTGAAGCATGCCCACGGTTTAAATATGCACTCGTACTTCGCAGTAATTAAAAAATATATATTTGAAAACTCATGCACATTTCACGTTTGCATAGCTTTTTGCAATACACCGTGAAAAGGCTGATGTTTGAAAAGTCATGAATTTTGTTTAATTAATGCTGTTTTTTTTTTAATTGGAGTAGCACTGGGGGAGTGAATTAAAAAAAATGCAGTGTAATCCAGCAATTTTTCGTGCATGTAATAATGTACTGAAGAATTAAACCGATAGAAGCACGTTGTGGGCGTGTCTGTATGCTCGAAGGGAGGTCAATTTTTACTTACTTCTGGTGAAACTGATCAAACGTTTTAAATTTTTAATTTAATGAACAGAAAAACAAATTCATTTTCCTGGCAACACTTGTTTAGAAGGTCTTATTTAATCCGTTCCCTGTCATTCATTCAGATAAGAATGATAAATACCCGATGTGCAATGATTCCAGCTGGCAACATGGTTTACGAGCAAGCTAGTATACAGGGTGTCGACAGACTTTAAGTAGTGATTAATTTTTACAAATAACATGCTCAGGAATTTTTTTCCTTTTTTTAAACGGCCCCATAGAAATTTATTTAGATGGAAACAAGACTCATAAAATGAAACATGAAACCGAAAAGACATAGAAAAGAAAAAGATAACCGTAGCAACTGGGACACGAACCCATGACCTCATGGTTTATCCGGGACCTTGCCCTCTAATCCACTGATCTACAGCTACCCAAATTCGTTCCATCATTTTTATCGGTATCATACTTCAATTTCTAAGAACTGTCAATATCATCTTCAATTAATTCCTATATATTTTTGGCTGCAACATTTTTATTTTGACTACAAGATTCTACCCGATTTTTTTTAGATAACGCCTAGGATATAAATAAATAAATAAATATTAATCTAAAACACTCATCCAAATTGAAAAAAACCTTCCGAGCAAAGATAAATGTCCGGTTAGATGCTCTACCGTTGAGCTACGTCGGCTTATCGCAAACCCGCCAAGTTAATCAATATATACTAGTGTTCCATTTAATAATTACTGTTTTTATTATATTTTCACCTGTAAACAACCAACTTTATTTGAGGGATTTAGCCGTTACAAGCCTCTCTCATATTAATAAAGTTGGTTGTTTACAGGTGAAAATATAATAAAAACAATAATTATTGAATGGAACACTAGTATATATTGATTAACTTGGCGGGTTTGCGATAAGCCGACGTAGCTCAACGGTAGAGCATCTGACCGGATATTAGAAGGGTGCGGGTTCGAGTCCTGCCGGCGACATTTATCTTTGCTCGGAAGGTTCTTTCAATTTGGATGAGTGTTTTAGATTAATAATTATTGTTTATAAAAATAATAATTGTTACCCTTTGCGCTATGCACAAAAATCTTGTCTTAAGTTTTTTAAGAACTTTAGTTTATCAATTAATAATAATAAATGTTTATTTCGGTATGTAGGGAGGTTAGTGCAGTCCCACACATTCCATATAAAATATACATGCAAAGTTTTTAAAAATATATACAAAATATGTACAAGAGTTAATAAAATAA
>JAHDVE020009684.1:0-82987 GCA_022606495.2 Halesus radiatus | reverse complement strand
TTAATACTAAAATGTTTCACAAATTGATTTTAATGACCCACTTGGTAAGTATTGTGGATCTTAATTGTATTTCTCCCTCTCCGAAAAGCACATTGTCAATCGCCCAAAATAACGTTATTCTGTTTTAAGGCAAGTTGCTTCAGGAGTGCACACTTGATAATACCTTACACCTAGGATTTAACTGTTATTGACTGTGAAACCGAGTAATTTTTATGGAAAGCCTTTCCCTTATATTAAAATAGTTTAGTACTCCAGTTTTAGTACTAGTTTTGATAATCTTCTTTCTTATCGGACAATCAAAGAATGTGGAAGAAAGGTTATGTATTTTGAAAGGTATCGGCGTTTTGTCTTATTTTTGGACAGTTTAATGAATATTTCAGAGCCTAAAAACTCACGATGGAAATTACGTTAAGATTGATGTGTTGTTCTTGAAAATCCACATAGAAAAGCTGTGGAATTTTAATAACACCGTTAGAGAGTTTTTGTTGCGTTAGAAACTTGATTCCGGTTCTTTTGAAGGATAGCTCATTGTTCTTATCTTCAGGCTTAAAGACTTTTTGCTTAATTACACTTCCGGTTCTCTCGGATGTCAGCTGTCATTCGGCGAATGACATTTTTTTTTATATCGATATTTGGGAAGTTTTAACAAAAGAAAAAGTCAATATTTTCGTAAGTATTGACATTAAACATTATTAGTGAGGTATCTGCGGCATAATAAATGAGTCGAATTAAGGAAATAGTGATGTTTGTACAGTATAGCCCGAAATGTCAGACAAAAGTGCTTTAAATTCAAAGAATTATATATATATATATATATATCGTATTGTAAAATTTTTGTATAAACATTTCTCTCTCTTCATGTGTCAACTGTGGTTAGAGGTGCATAAATGTGGAGATAATCTTCTCTACCCAGTGAGCGGGCTGCCTATTATACTGCCTACTATAAGGCTTTTATTTATTTTTATTTCAAAGAATTGTGAACTGTGCTTTATGTATGCTCACTAAGATAATGGAGGGTATAAGGTGGAATTTGGGCGGAGACGGAGAGGGTCGGTGCTGGGGTCCGGCAGGTTGGATATGGAGGGATTCGAGTTCTATTCTAATTTGGAGTAAAATGTTTTGGCTAAATCTATTATATGTTTTCGGAGTGGAGGAATTTTCGAGCCCGTGTTAATTATCCTATTCCTGACGAACCAGGGACTTTTGTTGAATCGTCTGGAATGATCTTAGCCTTTTTTATTTGAAGTTGCCCATATGGGTGACGCGTATGTTAATTTTGGTCGGATTGTCGATGTGTAAATGAGAAGTTTGTTTTTTAGGTTGAGTTTACTGTTGTAGCTGATTAGGGGGTTAAAAAAATTATAATAAAATAAAAGTGTAAAGGAAGTGATAATATACTACACGTGTTAGGTATTATACGCATCTTTATTTTTTTATTGATACTGTGATAATTAAACCGCAACGTTTAAAAATGCATTGTCTTTGACATGTAATCGGAATCGCAGTTAAGGCGATGCAATGGGAAGTAATGCAAAATCATGTGTTTTTTAATCTAGAAATATCAGACTATTTAATTAAATAAGTAGAACACACCTTAGCCTTTCGTTTAAGAGGCCATTTTTTTGGTGAATCTTTTAATAAGCCTAAAAAAAAATAAAGTATAAGACCTAAAAAAAAATTTTAGTGCAAAATCTCCTACTTACGAACTCTTTTTCTGATATTGTCGTATTGTTCATTGTGGCAAATTAAGTTTTTATGAATATAACCGAAAAACATTATTATGCCTGAGCTTTACAAAATAAAATAAAACACGCATTTTGGTGATGTTTTTTTGCGTAAATCGAAACATGCGGCCGGTGTTAAGCGGGAATTTCAACCTTGTCGCCACCTGCATAAGGAGTGCGTGATTTTTTTCGAATTTTAGGAAGTGGATCGCCTTATGCAAAATGTCTTTAACACTAAGGATAAGGATAATACACTATTTATTAAAAAGAACAGGAATCAGGCTCCAGGGTCGCTATTCCCGTTCTTTTTAAGGAAGATTCTTTACGTTTTTCCTTAGTGTTAGAGACTTCTTGATTAACTGCGGAATTCCGGTGAGACATAGTAAAAATACCCTAAATAGATTGTCCAGAGATTATTTGAAAACATAAATTGATGAATTATCTTCGAGTGACATAAGATTTTGAACAAAGACTTTTAAAATCAATTATATTAAAATATATTATAATTCATTTAATTACATTTTTATTTTATTTTTAAAAATCATGAATAAGCCTTCTAACGAAGATTCACCTTTTATAAAAAAGGTCCCTACCTCATTAGATAGTAATGACTTCTTTTTTTGTCTGGAGTTCTAAAAGTGACATTTGAATTTCTGCCGACTTGACGTGAATTGTCAAAAATGTCAATATCTATATAAATATTTAATAATGTTTACTAGCTAATTATGTTTAATGTAAATAATAACATCATTGGTAACATAATTAATACCGAGTTTTTCTCTTGTTAAAACATCGCAAATATTGACATTTTTTATGAATGTCGCTCGCTGAATTCAGCTGACAGCTGTCATTCGACAGAACCGGAACCGCAGTAAAGTAAGAAGGCTTTAAGCCTAAGGAAAAGTTAAGGAATCTTCCTTAAAAAGAACGGGAATAGCGCCCCAGATTTCATTTGAATGAAGTGTCAAATCAAATCATTTAAAAACGATAAAATAAAGTTAAAAAAATACGCATTTTAAAATATTGATAAACAGTAATTTTAATCCCTTTTCGACTTGCTTAAACTTGTTTTTCAGGTACTCCATTCGGGCTTAAGTATTCAAGCCTAAACTTGTCAAAGAGGAAATAGTAAACATCCGGCGCTAGTCAGTAGAGATCTTATCCGATTAGACAATGTTTTCCTTCGTCAGTTTGGATTATGAAAGATGTACCGATAAATAATGTGACAAGTCATTAATAATGTATAATGTAATCGACATAATTAATTAGAGACATTCTCATTTACGCAGTGGATGATAACGTAACGCCAGAGGCGTGCATTCCATATAGGTACATAAACACTGCCTACGCCACTTCCTCACGTAAAAAAAAACATTTAAATTAATAAAATTATTACAAGAAATCTTTCTAGCATGCAAAATAATACGCACATATCATCTTCAAATTTTTACTTTATTTTTGATAAAAAATGTACATGTGTGCATAATGAGCATTCAGGGGAAGACTCCTTGTGTTACTGTCGAAAAAGGCCGTGCCTTTCGGTACAAATCACAAATGTAGCAATCAGTGCCATCTGTTGGTATCTCTATTACTTAACTAACGATATTATCGTATTTTGTTGGTTTTCTTTCATGCTATTGTGCGGTCAAAGATAATACATCTATTTTATATTATGTCCAGTAATTATTGTTTTGTAATATGCATACATGAATTGATTATCTGTTTTTTTGTGGCAAGTAATCCCAACCAACACCGGATAAAGCTTAGCCATTCATAGCGAAAACTTACCACGTCTGTGGTAAGTTTTTTAATATCAACTTTTTCTACTGCCTACCCTAAATAATAACCTTGTACACGCCATGTGCTGATTTTATAATGGATATGTATTTTTAACAGGGTTTCTAATTCCGTTATTTGCCATTGTGGAATTAACATTACCAGATCGATATTCCGATCCTTGGATGTGGACACTGAACGTGTGTTCAAAATCTTGCGAGAGCAAATAACAATGAAAATTAAAGATAAATTAAAACAGCACTCTGTAATTATTTTGTGGTCATTTTTACAAATAAAATTTCAATTAATAAATTTATTTTATATTTTCATCGCGTTTCAGAGTGGATGAAACTCTCAGTATCGCCCTAGTGAGCATCACCATTCAGGATCGAAACTTTGCTTGAAAAGTCTTTAGCTATGTTCAGTGATCAGATCTGAATAGCTGGGTACTTTACAACCGTCTTATTCCCATTACCACCCTACTGGCTCTAGGTAGTTAAGATTTTTCCATAGAAAATATTTCTTTGAATTTCGTCGGAATTCGAACTCGAGAAAAACTCACCAGAGTAAAAGCTCTTATGCGTACGACGATCGTAAAAAAATCATAATAATGCGACAATCGGGAAAAGTATTCTCTATTCCTATTTAACGGCCTCCGTAGTTAAGTGGTTACGATCCTCGAATCCGGAGATCGCGGGTTCAAATCCCTACTTGCGCGAGTAAATTTTATTTGATAAATTAGTGTTATTTCACAATTTATTAATTAAAAGTAATATCGAGTATATTTGTGGCACGTTTCAGAGTGATGGATACTTTCAGTATCGCCCTGGTGATAGACCACCATTCGGAATCGACACGTTGCTTGAAAAGGCTTTAGACGTGTTTGGTGACCAGATCTGAATAGTTAGCTACTTTTTCACCTTCCTCCTCACCATCTCCTTCCCCTTCCCACAACCTTAACTTTCACAACGTATCTCAATTGGGGATGCCCACTGACATCTGCATTAATAGACTTGCCCTAAGTACGATTTTAACGGCTGGAGGCAAAGGTCACGTGATACTCATTATGGCACCAGCTTAGTTCATTGCCGTCCACATTTATTTCGAGTGATTTTGACTTCGGTAAGAAAATTACAAAACATTTATAAAAAGGGTCAAACTAAATACCTACTAAAATATTAGATTTTGTAACAAGCCGAACACATTTTTACTTAGTCACTATTTTACTTAAATTGGCGGCAAGCCTAGCTCGCCCTCCGCCCCTCTTATTTTGGTTTCTCCCCGTTGCGTGTTTGGGCATCTCCATGTATTATTTGCTCTGTTGATGCCATAGTCCCACTGGTCCCTGGGGAGCAGTTGGGACTCTTGTGCGGTACTTAGATAATTTAAAAAAAAATTATGTGTGCCTTGAACCGGCAATCATCATTTCCATGATAAAAATAAATTTATTTTATTTCCTAAAACTTGTTATAAAGTCAGTTAAAGGGTTATGACAAGCCATTTTATATGCGCACGTAAAAAATGATCCCAAGCAAAATAAGATTACGAAATAACTCTCCAGAAAAACAAATTCGAGAAGATACTGAAGTTATGTATCTACTTAATAATATTTGTGTACTTAATACTGCTTGTGAATCATCACGTTAAAAACGAAAAAGAAAATTGTTTATTCCGACAGAAAATACTTTTGTTTGCGTTCGCTGGTACACTCATGTGGATTATCATTGCAGGTGCTCATGTTAGGTCAAATTTTATTATGCAAAATTACTTGATTTTCAGGTGTTGTTATGTGCGATAATAATGACTCAGTTAGGGCCGGTTTTATAACAATCAGTTCGTAACGCTTGATACCATTTTTAACTAATATTTGGTCTACCACCCGATTTCGGCGTTTTATAAACGTTCGTCAGATTACCGGTCGTTTGAAAGCTGTCAGTTGTTGCCCGACGATCGCTTATTTGAAACCGTGTACTATTTTAATTAAAAGGACAATATATAATTTGCGTCTGTGAAATGGATTCCTCATCGAGCAGTGAAAGCGCCCTTGAGGTGATTTTTCACAAAAACGGCGCTATACGAATCATCCAATTATTATTATTAGAAATATCTGCATATTAGGTATTGAACATCCATGAGACTGTTGGATGCTTTAATTTAATGTAACATTGCGTTGCAAATAACTTATTTTATTAAAAAAAATCCGGATAATCCAGGACACACTATTGTGGTTCTTTTGAAAGAAAATTCCTTAACCTTTTCCTTAGGCTTAAAGATTTATTGCTTAACTGCCGTCCCGGTTCTCTCGGATGACAGCTGTCAGCGAATGACATTCATTAAAAATATCAATATTTGCCTATTTTTAACAAGAGAAAAACTCAATATAAAGTAAGTTACCAACTGCGTTATGTATGGATTGTTACAAAAATGTTATTACAATACTGTCATGTGTATTTGTTACAAAATATGGTACAACGCCAGGCAGCGGCACTTTAAGAAGTTGTGACAATAAAAAGGACATTACTATCTGTGTACTCCCCTCATCAGTATATTGTTTATCCCGATGAGGGGAGTTTTGCCTCTGAAACATGTAGATATTTATATATTTAAAAAATGGTGTACACAAATCAATTTACCATCTGTTGAGGTTGGTACCTTTTTACAAAACGTAATTCTTCGTTAAAAGGAGTATTTATGGTATTTAAGAAGAAAGCAAAATTGCATTGTTTTTAAAAGTTTTGGTTCAAAATCATCAATTTGTGTTTTCAAATAATCTTTCAACAATCTGTTATGGATAAGGAATTTTCCTTAAAAAGAACCAGAATAGGCCTCCATTGCAATCAGTAGTTGGAAGGTATATTGGCTGAAATGGAGAAAGAAAATTAGTACGATATTTTACCTTAGATATCTCGCAGTATTGTTTTGTTTCTAGTACACATATGATACAATATCTTCCTTGTTAGATTAGTAATTTAATAAGCTAATTGTGTATACGAAATATCTAATATATGAAGCATTCAAAACGCAGAATTTATGAGCTCAGGCACAATTTGCACAGTTTTCTCTGTCTGGAATATCTAGCTCAATTATTATTATATTTGTAAATGAAGTGAGCATTCAATAAGATGACATGCAGCTACAAACAGCAAGGACAATTTGCAGCTCGCAGCGTCATATTAGCTTTGAAATTTTTAAACCTACGTTTTTACCGTCAAAAAACGACGTTAAACTGTTTTTTCAAAAATTTTCAAGTTATATCTAGAACGAAGCCAGAGGCAGTAGATAGTTTAAAAGCTGTGTAAAAAATGGATAGAAATATTTCAACACTTGTTATTATAAAAGTAGTCATTATTTACGTTTAATTTGAAAAATAAGAAACTGCCATTTACACCCTAACTACAATAATTGTTATTATGACGATTGCAAAGTTCTTCCCGAACACAATTGCAATCGGAATAGAGTCTCGGAAATACTTTTCCGATTTTAAATATTACAATGAGGTATATAAACTGCAATAAGTAAAAAAAATATATATATCTTTCTAGACTTGTAAAAAAAGTCAATAGATGTCTCATATAATTAAAAATCGGATAAGTATATCCGAGACTCTATTCCGATTGCAATTGTGTTCGGGAAGAACTTTGCAATCATTATAAGGATAGCAGTCAATAATACGGAATTTAAAATGGAGGATATTATTAGCAAGTGACTTGAAGTATGATTTCGGTGTAGATGGCGTAAATTGACCTGGTCTTATTAGCTTAGTCGGTAAAGCGGTTGTCCTGGATAGACAGAGGTCCCGGGTTCGAGCCCCAGATGCGACTGATACCTTTTTATTTTTCTGTTGTTTTTTTCGGATTCGTGTTTCATTTGAGATGTGTTAATATTATCTTCTTCAAAATAATTTATTTTATTTTATTAAAAAACCTTTGTAACCCTTATTCCACTTATTTATTTTCGACCGGACCGGTTTCACCCTATCACAGGCATCGCCAGACTGGCACAATGAATACTTAATCTATGGTATATATAGCATCGATGTCGGGAGGGAGTTCTCCTGTTTTCTAATATTATTTTTATTTGACTTGTAATTTGTTTTATTGCTGACGGTACTATTTACTTTTATGTTTTTAAAAACTACTTTCCTGACGATGGTCCGGTTGAAAATAAATAACTGGTAGAAGTTACAAAGGTTTTTTAATAAAAAAAAAATCATTTTAATATGAAATTCCACCATGAATTGACGGTTTAAAAATTAGAAATAATTACCTTCTCCAATGATTAAATATTATAATGAGGTATATAAACTGCAATAAGTTAAAAAAAAATTGAATATTACATAATATTTTACTTATTACGGTTTTGCACTCATTGCACGATGTAATCTTTTGCTTTAGCAGAGTCATAGGAAGTTCAATTATTTCCTAGTCCCTAGTCATAAAATCGTTAACGTTCTAAATTAGAAATATATCTTAACCACAGACAAACATAGACAATAATACTTATTGTTTACCTTAGATTCGGTTAATGACTCCAGTGGATGGCATATATCTGTATAATGTATTATCAGTCCCTTTATCGGTATTGCTTCCACAGAGTAGATCTAACTTGGTCTGAAGGGTCTTCCCCGTAATTCTCTCGACTTAAGTTTTATCTTACATCGGGGAGTCCCTAACCGATAATCAGTACTTCCTTAATTAAAGTCACCTTAAATGTCGAGAAATTCACCTTGATGGATGATGAATATCGTGTTCCTAACCGCAGATATCGATATTACAATGCGGGTTAGTTGATAATAGATATTATAGGACAAATTTCAAGTTTCAACTAAAGTAATTAAACGATGGAAATCTCCAAATCCCCGTTCTCATGGTGGTGAAATGTTCGGCGGCTGGCGGTGATACTTTCACGGTGGGTGAGCACTTGGGCCAATGCCACTTGCGCTATACCTTCCTCATCCCTTCATCATCTCTTCCTCACCCCTTCTCAATCACTGCCCGATCTCTTCCCCCTTTATTCCCCATGCATTTCCCATCTCTTCCCGATCCCTTCACCATCCCTTCCTCATCCCTTCTCTACCCCTTCCCTATTCCTTCCCCATCTCTTCATCATTCCTTCCCCATTTCTTCCCAATCCCAATACCATCCCCACCCCTTCCTCATTCCTTTCCCAACCGTTTCCTATTAATTCACGATCTTTCTCCATCTCCTCCCCATCTCTACCCAATCCCTTACTCATTCCTTCCCCATCCCTTAACAATCCCTTCTTCATCCCTTTCCCATTTCTTTCGAATTCCTTCCCCACCCCATCCGCATCCCTTCCTCACCCCTTCCTCTTCCTTTCCCCATCCCTTCCCAATCCCCTCCATATTTGACTATTTTCAAACCTACGCAATCTTAATAATACTCGCATGTCAATTTCAGGCTGAATATGAACCACGTCGGTGAAAATGTCAACACGTTGAAAGTCTCCTTTTTTCAGGCTTTTAAGGACTCGGTTGACTATTGATTTCATTAAAACCGGAATAATCAAAGTGTCCTAATCACATCTGGAATATCCCGAACACATCAGATATTAGATATATCACACAATATGATGACAATATTTTATTAATTTATTCAAGTGTTGTTGACTGTTAATCCGCTTCGTAAGCTGGTACAAAAACAGTAATGATTTTTTTCTTCCTTTATCTTTACGCAATACATTTTGTCTGTTATTCCTTTATCTTTAAATTTTTAATTACAATCGAATAATATTTTATTTAGACCGGTGTAAAATTTGACGTCAAACTATCTAATTCTATTTGTGTTTGTATCGTTAAAATCATATTTAAAAAGGCTTACGAAATGGGGGAAAAACGAAATAAAACTAATCTGCTTCTGATAGTCGTTCCCGGAAAATAGAATTTAATACATATTCTTTACATAAGATTTTTTACCTTAGTGATTGTAAGATGGGAGATGGTGTTTTAAATGCACTGTTGCTAGGTGCATCTGGTGTCTTTGGAGGCATAGTTCAATCGGTCCACTGCGAGATTGAAGGCCCGATAGTCCACCTATAACAAAATACAACAATATACATAAAATGCACGTTAAGGCGAAGTTAGGGACTAAAATCAATATTTCGACTAATCTTTACTACGATCGCTTTACATTTTGAAAAAAAAAAGTTATGGATACATTAAAGTTTTTCCTATAATATCGCTTTATTAGAATTAAAGTAAAATTGTAAATTACGTAAAAAAAAAAATAGAAGCGTAAACTGCTGAATACTTTATTTTTTCACTAGAAAATTATGAACACATAATATAAGTAAAATCATCCACAAAATAAATTAAAAAAAGCGCTTTTGAGCTTTCACCAAAAATTTCTGGACTCTGCTTTTAATTTTGAAAAAGGGGACAACAGCATTTATAATAACAACATAAAAATGCCATTAAAATCAATCTCACGAACCTCAAACATTTGCAACACAAAATATTAAGTTAAATACGAGTTTGATTTCATAGGAGTTCAAATCCTCCTTATTTTTTTTGCTCTTTTGCTTTGCGATTAATTTGTAATAGTTTATATGAAAAATGTTTTTGTTTTAAGCCACTTTATTCGATTTAAATATATTTCTGCATTCGACCGGTTTCGGTTGGACTCTTCAGGAATGTACACATATAATGTTTACATATGTACATTCCTACACGTTTATATGTGTACATTCCTGAAGAAGGTTGAGTCGAACCGAAACCGGTCGAATGCAGAAATATATATAAATAAACTAAAATGGATTAAAATAAAAACATTTTTCATTTAAATTATAATATCAAGCCACAAAGTGATTGCTTCCTTCGATAAATTTGTAATAGGTTTATATAGATTTGCATTTAAAAACAAAAGTATTATTCATTTTGAGAAATCTACAGTCCTCTACTTTAAAAAAATAAATAAAATAATAGATTTGTAGTTTTGGCGCCAGTTATTTTTATTTTTATCGTAAGTTCTCATTTTTTTCCTTTATTTTGTTGGTTCCCTTCCTGCCTCCCCCCCTTTGCTAACCCCCTAGTAACGCATCTTAATTAGCCACATATAGTATGTATACATAGTCAACGTATTAAATTGTCGAATCTCGATCCATAGAACAAGCGTAACATTATTTAAATCATCGATAAATTTGTGTAAAACTGATCGTAGTGCTAGATAAATCACACCAATATAAAACAATTGACTAAAATCTCACGTCATATGAGTAGACTGAATGATTAATTATGTTTAACAAAAATAAAAACAGGTTTCTTAGTTTAAGCTCTATCGACACTTAAAATAATATTTTTCCAATTATAATTAATAATTTAAAAAAAATATATATTCGATCTGATGTTTAGTTAAATTTTGAAGTGATGCATTAATTAACATGTCTTCGAATAGAAAAAAACTCTCATGCCTCGTTCAGACGATACACGAGACCATGCTTTCAACAAGGTTGATCAACTTTTGAGTAGAATCGAATGAAGTTGACATACTATTATCTTAACCCTCACCACTCCATTATTTTTTTAATATTTGTTGTCAGCCAACTCTAATTTAAATAATGTCAAAAAATTAATTTATTGATAGGCAGTTAAAAAAAGGTTATTTTATAGTGAAACAGTCAAAATCTTATTAAAAGTTGAATTTTAATGTTTTTTATCGAATAATCACAAGAAACAACGTCACGTGTCAAGTTTTGCGCGCGAAAATACACCGCGCAGGCACGTCTTATCTTGTCGGCCGCCAGCCGACAACTGAGTTGTAGCGTACAAATAGTGATGTCGGCTGGCACACGACGCAGGAGTGGTAAGGGTTAAGTGTGAGTGATCGTTCGAGTTGACACCGAATCGACACGCGTGAACACTTATTTCAACTCGCTTGCGATTTTTAGTTCGCTGCGGCCGATGGCATAAGTAATTGAGCTTCATAATAATAAGAATGTTAAGGCATCTTCAACAAAAAACGTCTGAAGTGGTCGGACGACACTGTGTTTAGATTCCTAGATCTTTACCAAACTCATTGTTCTCTTTGGAATAAAAAATAAGGTATTTAAAATAATAAAATTTGCCCGTGAAACTGTCATTTACAATACCATTTTCGAAATGGGCATTGCTGAATTGACTCTAGCGAATATAAAAAATAAAATAATTGTTAATTGTTATATATATATATATATATATATATATAAATCAATGTAAGTTTGTTTGTTTGTCCTTGATGTTCTCGAGAATTACTCTACCGGTTTCGCTGAAAATAGCACAGTTTGTTTTTATTAGTGCTGGGAAGGTTTAGAAAGTAGTTGTAATGAAATCCAATATATAAAACTGTTGCTAAAACGTTTTAAAATTAGTATGAAAAATATTGAACGCGCCATGTTTTATTTAGGTTAGGCCATAGATATAACACTCTGGTTAGCCACAGATTGAATATTCAAAAGAAGAAGGTTTTTTTGGGTAGAATATTTTCGAAATGGAAAGCACGAGTACTTAAGAACTTTATGATTTAGATATGTTTTGAAAAAAATAAACATTTGGAATTAAATAAAATATTCAAATGAATGTTTCTTTATTTGGACATAGTTACTTTCGTTGTCAAATCAATTATGGCACCCTGATGACAAGTGAAAAATCCCGTGCAAGGCCGGGTACACATCAGCTAGTTAATAATAAATGTTTATGGTTTGATAAAATCTACAAATGCTGCGCATAATCTCTTACATAAGTACTAGGTATACCCTCCACACAGCATCCCCAGAGATGACATAGGGATTGTGGGAAATTATTTCCCCCAGGGCCTCCTGTGTGGAGTAACTGTAAATAAATACCTACGTAAATAAAAAAAACTCATATATATATTTTTTAAATTTTATGTTAATCAAATTTGATAATGTTATTATTAAGTTTTGCAAGTATTTTCAGTTTTTATTATTGTTACAGCGTTCACAATAATAAAAACAAAAAAATACTTGCTGAACTTAATAATAACATTATTAAATTTAATTTACAATAAATTAAAAAAAAATTAAATGGATTTCTACGAATTATACTAAAAACAATTAATAATTCACTCAATTAATTAATTTTATTTAAAGTATTTATTACACCGTTAAATAGCATCTAATAGAATAAACCACTTTTTGCACTTTTTACCAAAGTATTTTTAATTTATTTACACCGTTTACGATTAATGAACTTATTAAGTTTGAGTGAAAGAAGAATTATTTTCGATCTAGTGCTTTTATTTAAAATATTACAAAATAAAATTGACAGCCCTGATTTAATTCAGTTAATAAACATTCAAGTACCGGCCAGAAATAGAAGATTATCATTACAGTTTTATTGCAACGATACTGCAAATGTCCGCACAATTTAACACTGCGTTACATAGAATTCTGCTAATATTTATGCGCATCTCACAGATATATGAAATGTATCGCTGATACAATACAAACACGTACTCACGAACTCATTTATCTACCCTGATGTACTCACTGTGGATGTTCTTCTGTAAATTTATTACTTACCACGAAATATCTCTTCCTATTTTAATAATGTATTTAGTAATTAAATATATTTATGACGTATAGAAATATTATACACCATTTAATTTTAAATATTGTCAATTTAATTAAATTTAATATTAATAATATTTTTTCTTTCGTCCATCCTAATTTTTATATACCTTCAATAGATTCTTGCTTTGTTATCTCCAGATATTCTGGAACTTTATCTTTGTTATTATACACGCCCATAAGCGCTCTTTATTGCTTACACATTGTTCACATTATAGTATGTGTCTTATAATTTTTGCTATACTATGTAAAAGCCGAAAGGCATTAATGATTCAAATATAAAATAAAATAATATAAGTTAAACATGAAAATGAATCTCCCGTTCCCAAACATTTCAAAGTTATTAGTAACTGGGTGAAGTATCGGCGTTGCCCGGCGTTATTAACAACTCGGAGAAAAGTTTTATAATCCCTAACCCTACCGCTACTCCTAACCTTGCTTTTACTCCTACTACTACTCCCTACCCTTACTCAGTAATTTTGCTCTTATTTTGAACGTCAAGTGTGCAAAACTTCATCAAGTACCAAAACTTGACTTTAAGGGTGGGAAAGGGTATGGGGATGGTTTTTAGAATTTTATTGTAGATAGCGACCTTCCTCTTGTTACGTAGATCAATTGTACAAAATTTCAGCACGCTACGAATAAAACTGTAGATTTGTATACAAAACAAACACACACCGTCCGCCCTGGATATTCTTCTTTTTATGTAATAGATTTTATTTTCACTGGTGCTTTTTTAATTTAAAAATCAAAAGTTCTAAAATGGTTTCTTTACCTCTCATTATATTATAATACTATATCTCTTAAAGGAGGAGGAGGAGATGCCCTATAAAATATCAGAAATTATTGTGAAGATGCACGCACTTCCACATCGCTTGACGCCCTCTTGAATAACAAAATCGGTTCGAGTTAACTGAATCGTAGGATCAAGCCTTTCAAGTTCTCGTTCAACTTTTGGCGTTCGATTTCTCGCTTCCACTAAAACTGAATCGTCTGAACGAGGCATTAGCGATCGAAGCGTATAATTTTTAGATCGGATTAATATAGGGCTTGTACCGCTGTGGAAGCTTGAGTTAATAATTAAATGAAGCCTTTACAAATAGGTACAAAGCCTGATGAATTTAGTGTTATTAAAAAATCACTTTGATGGATACCTCATAATACAATAAATCCATCAAAGAAAATATATATAAGTACGCGCAGAATTCATAATTCCTTACATTTGTAAGCTACTCTCGTCAAGCAATTCGTTTATTCATTTCAATTTTAGAGATGCAACGGATATCCGGTAACTATCCGGTACGATTCCGGATAGTAACTTAATATCCGGCCGAAGCCGGATAGTTGGAAAGTAAATAAAACAGGTAGATAAAATCAAAAACATTATTATTTTTCTCTTAATATTTATTACCAACCATGACTGGTTAGGTACCTAGTACTTAAAATTTACTAATGGCAAATTATGATGAATAAAGACAATCTTTTCAGCGTTCAAAGGTAATAAACGATTTCGTTTATTTCATATACATTGACAGCTTCAGAAAAGACTGTCTCACTGTACACGCTGCTACAAGGAGATGATAGATGTATCTTCGCAAACTTTGCCAAAATAGGGTACGGGTTAAAGTTAACCAACCACCATGCGTAAGGGACACTATTTCACTCGATTCGAGCTGGCTTCAAATAATACTCGGTTTCGATGACGATGGCAATTATCTCCGTAGCACTATCATTTTTATTTATGTTTTCTTTTGCCACTTCATTGACATAGTTCCAGAAAGGGGTATGAACAACGCCAGTTTTATCTCTTGTGTTCTTTTTCTTAATGGGTGGCGCAATTTAACCATAGTTCTGACCGGATATCCGGCTATCAAGTCCAGGCATATTTCAGATATCCAAAAATTTTGTATCCGTTGCATTTCTATTTTATTTACACGATAAAGGGTGCGGTCGGTTCACGTGTTGAGGATTACAAACTGTGATTTGCCAATATTGTCTTTATGAACATTGAACACATGTATTAAGGATCATACCGATTACATATTTCAGTATCTACATGCACCCCGTTTACGCTATTGGTCGTTAAATGGCACTGAAAAAGAATCGATCGCCTGAATAGACTTTGTGGTGATAACAACATGTCAAACTTTAATCTTATTAAATTGGGTAAGAATTTAAGATTCTCAGTTCAACAAAAAAATATTCACCAACCCATAAATAAATCGACATTTGTACAAAGAAATTTCCATTACCTTTTCATCAAGTTTTTTTAACACTTTCCCTCTAGAACTAAAAAATATTGCCAATTGAGCAGATCTAAAAAAAAAATATAAATAGATTGATTATTGAGACAGAAAGAAGAACCTAATATTGAAGCATTGCTAAAACCAAACAGAGATTTGCTCTTCCTTTCTGTTCATCATCTACTATATGTACCTTTTATGATCTTTATTTGTTTATTTGCAAAAGTTTTTCTCTTTTATATGTACATAATTTTTATGAACTATTTTCTTGCTTCACAATTGATATTATTTATTTATTATATTGTATATTGTATATTGTATATTTAGACGGCCTCCATGGTCGAGGGGTAAGACTATCGACTACGAATCCGAAGGTCGCGGGTTCAAATTCCGGCGTGCGCAAGTAAAACTTTTATTTCATTAATTTGTGTTGTGTCACAATTAATTAATTTACAAATAATATATAGTATATTTGCGCACGTTCCAGAGTGGAATATACTCTCAGTATCGCCCTGGTGAAAGACCACCATTTAGAATTGAAACGTTGCTTGAAATGGCTTTTAGCCGTGTTTGGTGACCAGATCCGAATAACCGGGTATTTCCCCACCTCCCTCTTTCCCTTCTCCTTCCCCTCCCCAATACCTTCAGCATCACAACATTCCCCAATTGGGAATGCAATAGTCTCACTGGCTCCAGACGGTTGGGAGCAGTTGGGACTCTTGTGCGGTATTCATATAAAAAAAGTATACGGCTATATATACTTTATTAAGAATGTGAATGGAAGAACAAGCTGGAGACGGCCGAGGAAGACATGGGACGATCAAGTAAATCAAATACTTGATTCGGGCCATGTCAAAAGTTGGAGTAATAGAAGAGAATGTATGAGACGATATATGAATGTGAATGAAGCAAGAAGTGTATGCCAAGATGAAGTTGTTTGGCAGTCCGTCTTTTCTGCCTACCCCCGCCGAGAAACGGCGTGATGGTTAGTTAGTTTGTATACGCCCTAATTGGGCTTTTATTTTGTTTTAAAATAACAATAGTGACACAGGTGCAAAACACATCACAGTATAATAATAATCGGATGATTTTTATAGCGCCGTTTTTGTGAAAAATCACCTCAAGGGCGCTGTACAAATCTTACTTCCTATTCTTACATTATTCCTATATTACATCTTTACATTTTTTTTTTGGACAGGCTATCATTACACATTATTTATAGACCATATAAAGAGATGCAGTTAAATTATCAAAACTAAATACGGCTTGATCTAAGTTTTCATACATGTTAAATTGAGAAAAAAAATTGCTAACTGTATTTATTCCTTACGATATATTGCAAAACGCTAATACAAATGATAGGAGTCATATGAAGTTGGGCGGCGGGTGAGGACGGGGGCCGGGGGAACTGATCCATATCCATATCCAATCTTCTTTGTCTTTGTTGGTGACGCCCTTGGGCGGCCTGACGGGACGCTTGGTGTAGCGCTTGTCGGCCGGCTTCAGGATCTGGCAAGAGCATACCAGCGTGTCGTCCATTTCTCGCCCCAGCCGGTGGTGTCTTTGTCGGGGTCGGACCACAGCAGGTCGCATAGCAGCCTGGTCGGGCACGTCCGTGGGCCGCATGATGCACCGGATCTGCTCTGTAGACTGGAGGTCAGAACTCAGGTCGCCGTGACAGCAGAAGATCTTCTCGTCAAATGTCTTTTCCTATTGCGCCTTTCTCGGCAGCCACGAAATCTAATTTTACGGGTTGCGGTTGTGGTACAACGTTCAAGGTTATACAACGATATCTTTGCAGCTATTAAATGGTCCAAAATAACACATTCACTATTAAGTTTGCGTTGTGTAGTCCGGTCGTAAACGATATTGTTTACAATCACCATAGTTCAAAGAATAACATTGTAAATCAAGTATGTACATAGATAGAATAGATAGCCTTCACGAAATACAACAACTAAATATTAATGTCGTAGAAACAAGTTCAGCAATAACATCGTGCAAGTACAACATACCTACATACTATCACAAAACATATTTAATATGTCATGTACTAACTGAATTGATGTTTCCATTTTAATCACACCATCTACAATGAGGTCTTAGAACGGGGTACCACAGTTCGGATATACTTTTTTTGTAATCTGTAAATTAATTAATAAATAAATAAACACCAGAAAAAGGGTTAACGATTATTAATGAAATAATTTATGATTTTCCCAGTACTCTTTATAAAAATTCTCTTAGCTAAGTGAGTGACAAATTCTAAATTAAAGTTTTTAACATCACAAGTAAGAAAAGTCCATCATTTCAAGGGATGCGGCATTCATGCATTAAATGAAGATTTATAAAATTAATACCAATATTCAAACAAGGTATTTTGTAATGCTAAATACCAAATCTTGGAGCCCACAGGGAAAATAATTTACGTTATTTACGAAAAGAATTTTCCAAGAAAATGATTACATTCTCATTACGTATACAAACAATTCAAAAATTTTCTTAACCGATTTACCTGTTTCAAAGGCAGTTAGGGAGGCTTTTGATATTAAAAAAAAATTATTAGTTCCGAGAAAACGTCAAAAGGTATGACGTTTAATATAATATTGCTTTAATAAAAAAAATAAGCCCTGTCGTAGTAAAGGGAGATATTTTCTTCGAATATAATAAGGTAGTCATTTTGATTGGCTCATCGGTTTGTACTTTCTGTGGTCTAGAATTTAGAACTTTAGATCACATGTTTTTTGTTGTCCCTCTCTAAACAAATATCCTCTGTTCTATCTAGTTTTAACATTCATTATTCCATCTCTTCTATCTCGACTCCAATCTTCAATACTATTATGAAATTTACCAAATGAAATAATATTAATATTTAATTTCGCCATCTCTTTCACAACTTCCACAAACGACGGTCACAAAAACCCCCGAAGGGTGAAAGTCAGAAACATTGGAAAAAAATACCTCTATAATGTATCTATTTAAAACTTAGGTTAGCTTCTAGATGTTAGTTTTGTTTCCATGAAAGTAGAAAATTAGCTTATTGATTAAAACCGCAAATGTCAGCCCCAGTATCGATTATCAATGTGTTGAACTCACCTCCGACATACGCAAGCAGAATCTAAGGTTATAAATGCATTGTTAATTATTATTCCGTCTCTTTACTACAAAACTAGCCAGCAATCAATTAAATGTGTAAATTCAGTCGGTAGAAATTTATTTCTAATATTGTTGTAAAATAAATTAAAGATGTAATGAAGAGTCACTCATCATATTTAAAAGGAACCTTCGCTAAATTAGTTTCAGAATAATATAAAAATTTTAAAGTAGAAGACTAAATATTCAAAACACTATCGATGCTGCAGACTTATTACTTATTACGATACAATACAATTTCTGAGAATTCTGTACAATGTACGAATAATTTCATTCTAAAACTATGCAGCCGATTTTATCATTATTCAATTATCTTGAGGTAGAATTAATTACATTATAAATTGAACAAAGGTTATACGTTTCACGAACGGAATCGCTTTGAAACTTTACAATCGAAAGGTAAATTTAATTATTATCTTTGGTTTGTCTGCGACGATTCCAATATAATGAAAGCTATTTCAATTCTACCCCTACAAATCAATCCCTAGAATAATTTATTGTTTTGAAATATAATAGTATTGATTGTCTTTATTAGTATTCGAGTACAGCGTTAACCCTCGTAATACACGTTTTTTTATTCGCGATCAAGAGGTGACAAATAAATTTCCCACGCAATTGTACCGTATTTTAGAAACGATTAGTATAAGATCGCACTGAGCTTTGGCAGGATAACTAACTAACTCACTTCTAGAATTGGACTAGTGGCCTGCACAGAGTTAGTGACAAGGGTAGGCAGTAAGGAAAGACAGCGAAATAATTGATATTGAAAAATATATCCTATCCCTTTGTGCAAGTTTTCGCATAAGAATGGCTAAGCTGCTGGCTGTAGCCTGTAGCCAATGTTAGTTGAGATTACGTGCAACATCAAATATCCAAATAACTGCTGCATTTATGCATATTACAAGCTAATTAATGGATATATAAAATTTTCACATTTTTCCACTAAAAAAACAGAATAATATTTTGAAAGAAAGACAACATAATATCATTATTTCGTTAGCACTAATTGATAGATGTACCAACAGAAGGAGCTGATTGCTATATTTGCTGGTATTATCGTAAGGCACGGTCTAGACACTAACGAGTCGTCCCTTGAAGCGCATTGCGCACACATGCATATTTATTTCAAATGTAAAATAGAAACAATATTAATTTGAATACGATGTATGCTTTATTTAGCATAATTAGTTCATGCTTTTGACACGTTATATGTGTGGTCGGTGCTGCGCGCGCGGCGCTGCAATTCGTAGTTGATACGTCGCGGGTATTTTTGAAAGTGCAGATTGCTTTCTTGCAATAATTTTAATATTACTCATATTTTTATGCGAGTAAGTTAGGGTAGGCAGTGCTTATATGCCTATCTGGACGGCACACCTCTGATTCGAACCATCACTATAAGAGAGAATTAAAATTTAAAAATGAACTTCAAAGAAAGAGCAGCTCTTTAAAAGGTTTTTTCCACAACGATGTCTAAACGTCGTGTAAATTCTGTTACAACATAGTTGAAACATTCGGTTCCTTTTTATTATATTACCGGAAGTGTGTTTAATTTATTTATAGATATATTTTTTCCATACTTTAATTATATTGTAATTTAATTAGATTTAACTTATCGATGTTTTTACGCTTCATTGTAAAATTAAATAATGAAAATAATATCAATTTTTCTCAACGAAAATAATATATGAAACATTTGAAAACACGACAATAAAATATACGGTCCCGAACTTATGTTTTTGTTTCATTTATTTTATTATTTATTTTAATTTAAAACATTTTACAAAAAAATACAATACAAAAAGTCCCGATAAACTACGTTTTTGTAGTTTGTCTAACGGGAGCTTGTTATTCAAAACTTTCTCATAATTTTACATTTAATGTTACATAATATATATCTATAATAATAATAATAATAATTGGATGATTTTTACAGCGCCGTTTTTGTGAAAAATCACCTCATAATATAAAAACACATGTGACAAACTCAAACCAAAAATATTTCTCAAGAATCTTACTCAAAAATATTTCTACAAAAATATAAAAAAATGGGATAAAAAGCATAAACGACAACAATAAATCGTACATAAATTAATATTTTCTTATTATTTAATACAAATAGTTTCTTTCAGCTAACCAAGTTTTCAATATATTTATATAAGAATTATTGATATTTTTTCGTAGTTCTGCACCCAAAAATAGACGCTTTGCAGGTTGCTAACTCAAGAAATACTATGCGTGATTTAACTGTAAATTCTATTCTGGTAATTATGAAAATGTGTAAGATTTCAAAAGACAATAATTCCTAAAAAGTAATATTTTAAATTCTATATGAAATAATTACTGGAATTTTTGATAAATCGTTCAAAATTAATTTCACTGGCTTTCAAACTTGAGCTATTTTCTGACATTTTGATATGTTATATGTTACATGTGTTTCATAGAATTTAAAGATTTCAGTTTGAGGATTTTTGTCTTTTGAAACCTTATACGCGTACATTTACTTTACTATCCGTATAGAATTTACAGATAAATCATTTGTGGTATTGCTTGAGTTAGCAACCTGTAAAGTGATGTTTGGGGCTATTTTTGAGTGTTGGTCCTTAACGTTAATTTCTCTTAATTCTCGTCCGGACTTTTATGTACATATTTTTTTTTGTTTTTTCCTATTTTCCTGAGTTTTTACTGAAAAATTACAATTTATTTGTGATTAACCGATATCGCACCAATCCACCATTTTACATTGAAGTAGTCTCTCTATCCGCGGTTTTTAATATCGCGGCTTTGTAGGAACCCAACCCCATGGAAATCTGCTAGAAATAATCCAATGTTTTTTATCGCTACTCTAAAAAGCAAAAACATTCCGTTCATTTAATAAATTTATTCTAGCTCCGGGACAAAAAAAAAAAGGTTCAACGGATATTCCAAAAGGTTCGGACAAACGATTTTTTCCGAAGCGTAATAATTATTGATATATAATCTCATAAAATATTCTTTCTAGATAAAAGCAAATACCGTAGAAATATATTAATACGCCCAGCTCTCGATATTTTCCATGCATCGAGATTTTCCATTTATCCTAACTACAATTTAGTAAATATATCAAAAAAAATTAAATCGCAAGGTTACTTATAACTCCCTATCCCTACTGTGTGTTATATTCTTTTTTATACTGTTAGATTTAAAATCTATGTTATTTAGTCGTTGGATTTTACGTTTTCTACGTAACTACATATTTTTAATCATTGTAGAAAATAATATTAACACAACCTAAATGAAACATGAAAACGGAAAAATATTTACAGAAAATAAAAAGATTTCAGTCGCATCTGGGACTCGAACCCAGGACCTCTGCCTATCCGGGGCAACCGCTTAACCAACATAGCTAATGAGACCGGTTCAATTTATCTCGTCTTCTTTATGTCATCTAATTTATGAAATCTTTTTATTTTCTGTCGTTTTTTCCGTTTTCATGTTTCATTTAAGTTATGTTAATATTATTTTCTACAACTATTAAATATTAAAATGAGGTTTTTAAATCTCAATAAAAATAATTAATAATTAAAAATTGAATACATATTTTAAATTTGTTTTATTTAGGGTTTCTTAGAAACTGGATTATTTATTTTTATTATGTTCTTTTTCTTTTCAATTTCACTTCCAAAATTTTGAATGTATTTTTTTCTCTCTATCTGTTCTATCATTTACAAATTTTCATACTTTTTATTATTATATAGCGGAAACTTCACTGGTGCAACAAAGCAATAAGCTAATATTAATGTAAATGTATTATATTATAACTATATGTTATCCCAAATAAAAAAAATAAAAATTGAGATTGCAATATGCCACACTAGCACCCTCTAGCCGCCCGAGTTGTACGAATTGGGTTTTTCAATACATTTTCATAGATTTTCTTTGAAATATATTCTTACTAAATTATAGAAATCGACAATTTAGAAAACAAATATTAAGTGACCTAAATATGATTTTAATCATTTTTTACTTTTGTACATATACGAGTATATTAAAAAAATGCTTTTAGGATTGTATTAACATTTAAAGCCTCGCGGGTCGCGCACTGTCCTAATTGTTTACAAAGAAAATAAAATATTTATTACAACAGCAATACAGTCAATACAGAGACGGTAGTGTAGCATGTTGCCAGTATTTTGATGTTTATGATATTTGATTACATGCGTAGCTTTGTCAAAATGCTGGCAACATGCTACAATACTGCCTCTAGGGGTCAGGGTTATATACTGTATTGCTGTTGTAATAAATATTTTAATTTATTTGTAAACAATTAGAACACCAACAAAAAACCAATTCGTACAACTCGCGCTGCTAGAGGGCGCTAGTGTAAAATGTTGCCATCAAATGTCACGAGCTGGAAATATTGTCATTTAAGAGTATTTGATAAAGGAATAAAAGCATTTGGATGTATGAAGTTGACTCAAGGGCATTGACACAATGGAATACATAAGAAACCCTCTCCAGAGGGGTCTCAAGGAAGAATAATAACCTAGTCGGCATTCGAATTTCAAAACCGGATTTGCTTTTCCATTGTTTGTGAAATCAGAATATCAGAAAATTGTTGGAAAAAATCACGTTACGTTAGACTGAAATGATGGAGCTCGATTTTATTATTGATTTGATGAAAAAGCTTGGGATTTACGTAACAAAATCATTCTGTGGATTCGATTCCCGAGGTTTAGAGGAAATTATTATTGCGTATTGTCGATTTGAATGTAATTAATTAAATCGTAGCAGTCCAAAATGAAGTGCTGATACCAACCCTGATGCATGGCAGTGACGCATGAAAATGGCAGAGGAAGGATAAAAGTACAATTAATGTTTTTAGAAATGAGATCCCTTAGGCGTATGCGTGTTAAAACCATGTATGAACGTATGAACAATGTTGAGATTCGTAAAGAATGCAAGGTCGATGTAAGTGTAATGAGTAATATTATGATTTAACGTTTGGGCATATAGAGCGAATTAACGAATAAAGGAGTGTAAGGAAAATAAATCAAGCAAATGTGAATGGTAGAAGAAGTCGGGGACGCCTGAGGAAGACATAGCACGAAGACATGGCAAGAGTCAGAATAACGGAAGAGTAAGTATGAGACAATGTATGAATGTGATTGAAGCAAGGAGTGTGTGTTAAGATCGAATAGTTTGGCGGTCCGTCCGCTCTATCTACCCCTTCGGGGAAACGGCTTGAAGGTTAGTCAGTTAAATCGTTAAATTAAAAGAATTATTGTGTATTTTCGTAGAAAGCAATTACTTTGTGGTTTGACATATTTATTAAATAAAACAAACAGTCTCTTTTAAATGTTTAATCTATTATTAAAATTATCACCAACCGTTTTTAGTTGTAAGATTTACCCCGATGAAGCTTGAGATAAGCGAAACCGGTTGGTGATAGTTGAAAAAATAGTTGTTTAATACAAAGTGTTTGTTTTATTTAATACTAGCTGGGGTACCTGGCTTCGCTTAGGACAACATTCGAGAGTGTTCTGGAATGTTCCACAATGATGTTCCTGATTCCCTATTCCCGAACATTCCACAACATTCCAGAATGTTCCGAGATGTTCTGGAATGTTGTGGAATGCTCTCGAATACTTATTTTAATAATATATATTGACTAAAATTAAGATTATTGAACCTTTTAGAACTTTCCAGAACCTTCTAGACTCACCGCCACTTATTTCTGAAAGCTTCTAGAACTTTCTCCTTCCACAATTTTCTAAAGAATTTGAGAACCACCCAGAACCTTCTAGACTCACCGCCAAGAAAAGTACATATAAGTAGACATACTCCGCCACTCCTTCCAGAACTTTCTACAGCTTTGTCCAACCTTCTAGAACTTTCCGGCACCTTCTAGACTGACCGACATTCTCCGCCACTCCTTCCAGAACTTTCTACGGCTTTATCGAACTTTCTAGAACTTTCCGGAAGACTGTTCTTGAAATTTCTAGAGGGCGACACTTCCAGCCCTTATATCTTCAAAAGCACGCCCTTCAGATAAAAACGGGAACCCTCATCCTGGAGGGGGGATAGAGATCTACCACACCTTATAACTCCCTTGATTGCACCGGGACTCGTTTAGGAGTTTTTGCGGGCCGCACGTTTTTGGACTTTCTTTTATAATATATATTGATTATTTTTGCGTTTCTTTACTTAAATTCTGGGTTTAAAGGTGCACACGAACGTTTATCAATATCATAAGTAGCTCCTCTTAACGATAATCTACATATTGTATATTAGACTGGCACACGCCGACCTAATAAATAAATTTTACATTAAAATCGCATTACATACGCCCGTGTGCTATCTCTACGACAGCATTAAAGGAAGATGATTTGCATACAAATTTGGTTCTTTGCAAATTTCTGACGCGCGAATACCAAGCGTTTTATTTGAACAAACGACGAGCTAAAATAAACCGGTGTCTATTTTAGTTTTAATGTAATAAACGCGATACGTGTCATTCTGTACAGGCTGTTTATTTCATGTCACAATTACCGTGACTTCATGCAAGACAGAAGCTGTAGAATGTGTTTTTTGTCAAGATAAACTAGATGTTAAAATTTGGTTTAGATAGTTAGGAAAGCATCCCTAAAAGCGGGTTCACACCTGATCTATTCTATGATACTCCTCATAATCATAATACGAGAGCAATTAGACAAGCCAAATGTACCAACTAAGTGTAGTAATACTACTTTTGGACAAAGAAGCTCTGAATTTTTAGCGGTAAGATTATTTAAAAAAAAAAAAATTAATGTCTTTTTTTTTTGGCTATATTTATTTTAAAAAGATTTTTTTCGATTAATAACCCTGAAAAAAAAAACTTTTTAATATGGAATTCCACCATGAATTGACAGTTTCAAAATTAAAAATATATTTATTTAGGATTTTGTGACATATTGCAGTATCCACGACGTAAAAAGTCAGGTAGCACGAGCCAAGATTTGCTTTGGCTAAGTAAAGTTATTTCCGATAGAATAAGAATGAATGAAACTCTCCATGTTAGATTAGGTTTATTTTGTTGAGTATTTTGGTAACAAACCTCATCTTCTGACCCCCTGTGGGCGCCGAAACACTTGCAGATGACGTCGATCTCCCTGGTCGACAGGTCCATCATATCACGGACCTTGAGTGACTTGATAAACCTGGTCTTCGGAATAGTTCCGCAGTTTTCTTTGTCAAAGTCCTGGAGAGGAAATGATATATTTTAAAACCCCGAAACGCTATGTTCGTGATAAGAAACTCCAGTAAAAAATATAATGGCTTTAAAAATATGTATTCATATTCATCAGCAAAAGCCGATTCTGAATATATGACACTTTCTATATATAATTATATGCAGTATTTATAAATCGTTTAAAAAATTATCTCGTCAAAACACCTTGTTATGTTGGTTCCATTGCATTTGGAACATTTGACGTCGCGTGCGCATTCGGTATTTTAAATATGTATGTTTTGAGTTTTAGCGAAATTTTAACCTAATTTGGGTGACAATTGTGCAATATAAAAAAAAAACCATTATTAATCAAAGAAATTAGAGTATTCATGAGGAAATCAATTATCAATACGGATATTACGATAATGTTAATACTCAATACTATTATTATTCTTTGTGTTAAAGATTCTAAAAAGGTGCATAATTTTATTCCTTAGTTGTGGTTTACCATGAATGGAATATAAAAGTATGTACAGTAAAACTCATCCGTGTTTTGACATTTGACATTCTAACCTCAAAACTGATCAAAATCGACCGGTTATAGATTTGGAGTGTTTTGAAGAGCTTTGAAAAATTGGATCTTTAAAAATTTCTTTAACTATGAAAACTAGCTTTATAAGAAAAAGGAAATATACCGGTATTTAAGTTTCAACGTTACTATTGATAAAACATGAACTGGAGTTCCTTATTGTGTACCTTAACTATTGTGTATATTAACCTTTTTATATATACTCCACTGGCTTAACAAATTTATCTGTAATTCAGTTTCCATATTAGCCATTAGTAGCCAAAGTAGCCATTTTCTTAAAAGGTTTTAGATATTCTTTCGTGACGGAATTCTCAAGAAGGTAGTTTACCAGGAGCAGAAAAAACTGAAAAGTAATTCAAATCCCTTTCATCAATCCAGTGTCGCGATATTCGATAGCATATCAGACAACTTCTGAGAATGGTCCTCTCCTAGAAGTTGCTAAAGTAGACTTTAATAATGTCAATGAGATACCAGGGGCATAGAATGTTGACGGGTAGTCCAATAGTTTCACACTTACAACAAACACTTCTGTGATGTTCGACAGCACATCAGGCGACTTGCCCAGTTTCTCCATGGCTTTACTGAGCAGGATCCTCTCCTGGAAGTTGAGGAAGTTCCCCCAGGAGTCGGGGCTGGCGATATGAGGCACGGGAACCAGGAGCGGAGAGTGTTGCAGACCCTTTTGCGTAAAGTTCTCCTCGATGGTGGAAGAGAATCGGCAATAGTCCACGTATTCGCGACGCATTGGAGCCGCAAAACTGTACAACAAAAATGCAAAGAAAATTGTTAAAAATATTCATTTTTGGAATAACTTATTGAAGCTTATAAACCTCATTATCATATGTTTTAAATCATTGGAGATAATACTAACATCTCACAAAATGAAACATGAAACTGAAAAGACACAGAAAAGAAAAAGATAACGGTACCACTGGGACTCGAACCCAGGACCTCGTAGTCTATCCGGTACCGAGTCCCAGTTGCTACCGTTATCTTTTTCTCCTCTGTGTCTTTTCGGTTTTATGTTTAATTTTGAGAGTTATTATTATTTTGCTTATTATTATTATTTTCAATGATTAAAAACATGTTTATCACATTGATATCATGATTACTAACGGCGCTATAACCCTTGGAATGTCCTCAACGTCTCTAATAAATGTCTCCAGTCCTGCTAGTCCGCTGATGTCTAACTCCAGTTCCTTATATGCTCAAGAATGTGGCTTATCTGCTCTATTCTATCTTCGCTACAACTCCTGTCCAGATCTTTCCGATAACTCTCTACCATGCCATAATCTTTATCTACGCAGTCAGTCACTTCGGCCTGCACATATATTGTTTCCACTGGGCTACCCTTAGGGAATAAAAAAGGCCGTGAATAGTAACAATCCACTTCAAGATGGCCTTACAAACCTTCAGACCAACCGCCTGACGTCCAGGAAACTTTTTTGAAATGAAGGCGAAAGTCTGCTTCTATCACGATACTCCCCTGAAGTAGTTGTGGCAAACTCAGTGGCAGACCTCGGACGTGAAAAAAAAGCACCTTGTTGTAGACCCTACTATTAAATTGCCAGGGTTCTCTCTCCCACGGAAGACGTGGACCTCATTAAACTGTATCCAGTGCAGTAAAAGCTGTTGTGCTTATATGATGAATAATGTGGCATATGTGGAAATATTCAAACAATAGAACATTTCGTAGAAGAATGTCCCCTTCATCAGTTTCCCTATGGCACATGCTGAATCTCAGCATCCCACTATAACCTCCACCAACTCTCCTCCACCATACAAAGAAGAAGAAGTAGTTTGGGGTACCCACTTTCTGATAGTTTTGGTTGTCCTATCATTGGCATTCTTTCAACATAGCCATCCCATGGCGGTCTTTGGGATCTACATAATCAATTAAAACGGTTTCTTTATTGCTCAAATCATGATCCCTTTATTCCATTACGATTTAGTCATTTTTAAAATGTAGGGTAACAGTTCGGATTGAATTGATGGATACTTACACGTCCATGAGAGTCTCCATTTCGTACGGGGTGAGTTGTATACCAGCCGATGTAAGGCCTCTGCAGAAATCTGCTCTTGGTATAATTTGTTGTCGCAGCTCATCGAACCTCTCCAGGAAGTAGATTACACGCATTCTTTCCCGAACCACCTAAAAACAATAAAAAATATGTAATAATACATACACGTAAATTTTTTTTACGTGTGAATTTGATAGACCGGTTTTGGAAACTACCCGTATAGAATTTACCGATAAATCAGTTGTAGTATTGCTTGAGTTGGCAACCTAAAAAGTGTTGTTTAGGGTCAATTTTGAAAGCTGGTCCTTAAGTGCGCACTTCTCCAACAAGTTTTATTTTAATTTTGATTTAACATTTAAAAAAAAAATGCTTATTTGATGTGTATTTACAATTATTAAGAAATCCAATAATAAAAACCTATACATACCTAAACGAACTACAAGACAAATACTAACATTTTTCATATGTAAATCTCATTTCAACTACAGTTTGCATTCCCCAATTCAACGCTTACACACTCTTGGTAACAAATACTTAAATGCTATTGATGTAATTGACAATAATCTAAAAATGGTAAATTAAAAAAAATATATAAGAACGAATTATTTCTACCAAGTTTATAAATTATTGTTAACTATAACTTTTTACATTATTTACTTATTTGTTATTAATGTTAATATTGACTTTGTGGATATTGTATTATTTATTTTTTCTGTTCCTTTCTATTCCTGTGTATTTTTAGCTTTGGTCCAGTTTTTTCTTATTTCAAGTGTAATTTTTGTGCATGTTTTATATTTTTATTTTTTATATGATTTAAAAATGATGTACTTGTATGTAAAAGCTCTCTGGGCGTTTAAATTGTAAAAAAATAACGGTATCAAGAAAAGGAGAAAAGAATGGATAAAATTTTTTGACAAATAGCATAAAAAGAGAAAAAAATGTTATTTTCTGGGTTACTCCTTTTTATCTTTTGATAGTCACTGGAATAACAATAGTTTATCATGTCTCTGTCTATAAACTCTAGGGACAACTAATTGTTTATTGTATTCAAATATAATTAATAGAACACTTCTTTTAATTAAAGTTAAAAAAATAATATCTTCGGATGGCGAAACAGCTGTCACGCGTAATAATAATTACCTAGCACCCCTTTTTTTAACATAAATTAAAAAAAAAAAAAATAAAAAAAAAAAAATAAAAAAATAAAATAAAACAAAAAAACAAAAAACCAAAAAAAAAAATACACAAAAAACAATAAAACAACAAACAAAAAACAACAAACAAATGAAAAAAAAAAAAACGAAAATAAAAAACAAAAACAAAAAAAACAGAAAACAAAAAAAACAAGGATTTGATTCAGATTAGTTCAGTTTTAGTGGTATTTCCCCATATTGTTAATCCATATCTATAGTTTCAATTGGCATAAACATTTTTTTTATCGGGTATCATAACAAAGCCACAACATGCTTGTCGGTAAATTTCCATACACCTGAAAACATTGCGTGGAAATTAGTATGGGCTTATTCGAATGAGTAATTCGAGCAAATGCGTCAGTAATGATTTTATAATGTTTATTAACAAGAAGGCTCTGATTATAAAAGTAATCCAGCTATTAAGAGCTTTACAGTCTGATTACCTTGTTAATAGATTAATTATATTAACTATGTTTCCTGTGTGATTCACGGAGCCAGATAAGAATGTACTAGAAAATCTAGATGGAGAAAAATGGATAAATGGAAAAATGGATCTATACATGGATAATTGTATGCAAGAATTGAAAGAGGTGGGCCTGGGCGCGAAAATGAGTAGTCTGCAAGTATGTTGTCTGTTTTATGCTGATGATGCGGTGCTGATTGCTAACAGTATGGAAGATCTACAGTCCCTCGTATCTAGGATGAACGAAGTATGTATGAAGAATGAGCTAATGATGAATATAAATAAGTCAAAAGTCATGGTGTTTGAAAGAGAGAGTACGAAAACAGTATGCAATATAGTTGTGAATGATGAATACTTGGAGCAGGTCAATGAGTTTGTGTATTAGGGAAGTATGTTTACGAGAGATGGAAAGACAGATAGGGATATTGAAAGAAGGGTGAATGCAGAAAACTCCATTAACGGAGGACTGAACGCGGTTGGCGCAAACAAAAAGTTGTCCAAGGAAGCGAAGCTAGCAGTCCACAATGGAGTGCTGATACCAACCTTAATGTATAGCTGTGAGGCATGGAACTGGCAGAGGAAGGATGAAAGTAGACTGAATGCTGTAGAAATGAGATCTCTGAGACGAATGTGTGGTAAAACCATGTATGATCGAGTGAAAAATGATGAGATTCGTAAAGAATGCAAGGCTGATGTAAGCGTAGTGAACAAGATTAAGAAAGGGACGCTTAGATGGTATGGCCATGTAGAGCGAATGAACGAAGAAAGGAGTGTAAGGAGAATATATGACGCGAATGTGAATGTAAGAAGAAGCCGGGGACGCCCCCGAGGAAGACATGGCACGATCAAGTGAATCAAATACTCGAGTCGGGCCATGTCAGAAGTCGGAATAACAGAAGAGAATGTATGAGACGATGTATGAATGTGAATGAAGCAAGAAGTGTATGCCAAGATCGAGTTGTTTGGCGGTCCGTCCTCTCTGCCTACCCCTGCGGGGAAACGGCGTGATGGTTAGTTAGTTAGAGAAAAATGATAATAATAATATGTGTCGAATAATATGGAATACCGGCTAGTAGTAAAGTTGATAAATGCATCGAGTTCCCACCCAGAGGTTGTGATTTCAATTTCAAGTCCTCCATCATTGCATAAGCAGTATCTTCCGCTTATGATCGTGGCAGTAGGAGATTTTAAAATATTATTCGGTAATTCGTAACCGTTTATCTTACTTTTTAAATTAAAAATTAATGAATAATAATTTTTTTTTATTAAAAGTAAATAAAGCATATTTAGTTAAGTGATACGGAGAAAATTCCAATGTGCGTAAGCGCCCTTGAGGTGATTTTTCACAAAAACGGCGGTATACAAATCATCCAACTATTATTATTATTTTTACCCACTTACGGGCAAATAATTTTAAAGAGCGCACCTTTGAATGTATTTGGGCACACCGATGGGGGTACAAATTGGTTCGAAATAGTTTGGAAGAATTTTATCTCACAGGCTCTCTCTCTTACACTAATAATTATAATAATAATTGGATGATTTGTATAGCGCCGTTTTTGTGAAAAATCACCTCAAGGGCGCTGTACAAATATTTCTTAACTAATTATGTACAAACAGATGCAGAAAAATATACTCACCTGGCAGGTCGCTTCAGATGAACACAGTTTTATTAGAACATTTATTTATGGAGATGATAGTTTTACATGGTTATTTGTTGCTTCTTTTCTATTGATCTTACATTTATTAGAAGATAGGTGAGATAAGAATAGTTGATATTTATTGAAATACTTATAATTTTTAGGAGTGGAAAATATTTATAAAATTAATCTTAGGACTCGAAAATATCAATAAAATGAACTTAAAAAGCGTAAAAAGGTTTTAATGGATATTAACATTTTTAAAATTTATTTTACACTTTGGTTATTTACAGCGTTGCGGGCTGTGGACGCAATTGCGCACCGATGCGTGAATTTAAATTTTTAATTTTTTTTTAATTTATTTAATGAAAATATGTGTTTTAAGTTTAGTTCTGAATTCTGTCTTTGATAATTCTTAAGTAACAAACTTAAAGCATAAATATTTCTCAAGAATCTCACTCACAAATATAAAAAAAATAAAAACATAAACGACAACAGTAAATCCTACGTAAAATAATATTTCCTTATTATCTAATACAAATAGTTTCTTTCAGCTAGCCGAGTTTTCAATATATTTATTAACTGTTTAGCTTTAAAAAAATAATTTATTTCAACGGGTAACATATTTAAATAGCTAGGAAGCATGTGATCTAAAGATATTTGTCCATATTTGTTTGTATGCTTAGGAATCATTAATCCTTTATTAAAATTGAAACGAGTATTGTAAGTGTGCTCTGGTCTATTTGTATTATGTATAGGGTTATTAATGTGCTGAAATGTAATTTTGTACCACAGAATTGATCTCACTGAAAGAGACAGAGATAAAAGAGACTGATAAAAGTATGGAACATTATGCCTTTGTTCGTATAAACTTTTATTAGCTAATAATTTAACCAATGTATTAACGGTTATTAAATTGAAGTATGATATCGATAAAAAAGGCGGAGAGGGTTCGAGTCCCAGATGCAACCGTTACCTTATTATTTTCTGTGTCTTTTTTGTTTCATATTTCATTAGAGATTTGTCAATATTACTCGAATCTTCATGATTTAAAAAATATTACAACGGTGTTTATAAGATTCAATAAGTTATTTCAATAAAATTTGAATTATATGTATTATGTATAATGATTTTTTTGAAACCTAATTAAATAGGTATAAATAAATGATTACCCACCTTATTTTTGATCTTTGCCAAAATGTAGACGATGTCCGTCTCATGCGGTTTAGGTAGAGGTTCTTTCTTGCAAGCCAGGGCTAGTTGCTTGTTGAAGTCACTGGCGTCATCTGCATGAACTGCCGTCTCTTCAAACTGAAAATATAAAATAATTTTCTTTTATAATAGCAGAAATTTTCATTAGAATCTTATTTGCTAATCTTGAAATAAGACAGAAAAGGCTGTGTAAATTTTGCAATGCTGGAATTCATCGCCCGGGATTTATTAGAGAAATACATATTCAGATTCTAGCTTCATGGTTAAGATATCACAAACTGAGTATTTGAAACGACTGTTTTTGCTGGCAGATGAAAATATTTCATTCATAAACGTCATTCATCATATGGTCAAGACAATGATATATTGACACTGAATAAAGATCAGAAAACCTAGTTAGAGCATCAATACTAACACCACTACAACCATTTAAAAAAAAATCTTAACGCTGACAATACAATAAATATATTTATGACATACACTTCTTTTCCTCTACAATAATATACATATATTTAACACCTTACAAACTACTCGCAATACTAGAACGAGAAATGGACATCCACTACAAATACCTAGACAAACGCATTCTTGGGGCAAAAGCATTACAGACACCAGCTTATACACGTACAATTCACTTCCTACACCTTCTAAACATGTAGCCTAGTACAATACAAAAAACTGGCTGCAATCTTCCTAAAATATAATAATTTTTTCTTTTCCGTATTTTTTTTCCATGTTTAAATTACTTAAATTATTTAAATATATATTTTTTTTTACTAGCTGATGTGCACCCGGCCTTGTACGGGTTTATATAAAGTTATGATGTTGTGAATTCTTGCTTGTCATTAGGGTGCCATAATTGATTTGACAGCGAAAGTAACTATCTCCAAATAAAGAAACATTCATTTGAATATTTTATTTCATTCCAAACGTTTATTTATTCAAAATATATCTAAATCATCAAGTTCTTAAGTAGGTACCTACTCGTGTTTTCCATTTTAAAAATATTCTACCCAAAAAAAACCTTTTTCTTTTGAATATGCAATCTGTGGCTAACCAGAGTGTTATTTCTATGGGCTTACCTAAATAAAACATGGCAGGTTCAATGTTTTTCATACTAATTTTAAAACGTTATAGCAACAGTTTTAGATACTGGATTTCACACAGCGAAACCGGTAGAGTAATTTTCGAGAACATCGAGGACAAACAAACAAACTTACATTGATTTTTATATATATATATAGATAATAATAAATAACATTGAAATCCAATATGTAAAACTGTTGCTATAACGTTTTAAAATTAGTCTGAAAAATATTGAATCCGCCATGTTTTATTTAGGTTAGCCCACAGATATAACACTCTGGTTAGCCACAGATTGCATATTTAAAAGAAGAAGGTTTTTTTAGGTAGAATATTTTCAAAATGGAAAACACGAGTAGGTACCTACTTAAGAACTTTATGATTTAGATATATTTTGAAAAAATAAACGTTTGGAATGAAATAAAATATTCAAATCAATGTTTCTTTATTTGGAGATAGTTACTTTCGCTGTCAAATCAATTATGGCACCCTAATGACAAGTGAAAAATCCCAAGCAAGGCCGGGTACACATCATTTAGTAAAAAATAAAAATAAAATAAATGTTAGAGGTTAATATTTTAAGAGAGACAAACCAGGGCGAAACCGTGTCGTAAAAAAAGGAATAAGGTATGTACTTATAAAATAGTAATGATAATCATCTGCAGGTCTAGCGCCATGTTGATAGTCATGTTGTCCAAACCGTGTAAATCGGGTAACTAGATGATGCAATCTAAAGTAATCAATTTTCGCAAACATGTTTTTCTACTGGGTATCTGATTGACATTGATAACTTAAGTAAACATGAGCTTAAAATAAACTAGTGTAAATTACATAATCCACGCATCATACAAATATTGCCATGCCATGTACACGAAGAATATGTTTTTTTAAATCATTTCAGAAATCTCGATGTGGAAAACCTTGACGTATTTTAGAATATTTATTGAATCTTCATAACAAAATATTAATTCTCGATAATTTCAGTAATCCGTCGTAATTCAAATCAATTGTATTTGATTAATGTTTTCATACGTTTGACACTGCAGTAAGGTAGATATTGGTGTGCATCTAAGTTCAATCTCTGCTCTACGGTTTAAATAAACAATATATACTATGTGCAATGCCTGGCGCTTGGGCTCTTTAGATTTGAGGAAAAAAAATACTAATACGTTTTAATTCAATTCATTCGAATTTGATTGGTGTTTTCGTACGTTTCATACTGCAGTAGGGTATATGGTGGCGTGCATCTGTTATACTTTCGGGTCCTTTTGACTTAATTTACAATATGATTTTCTTGTGTATTTAATAACATTTTTTTTGGATATGATTTTTTTGTTTTATTATGTTTTGATGTTATTTGATAATGATAATAATAATAATAACAATAACTGGATGATGTGAATAGTGCCATTTTTGTGAAACGTCACCTCAAAGGCGCTGTACAAATATTCCTTCCTATTCATCTAATTATGCACAAAAAATACAGAAAAAACATACCTGCCTGGCAGGCGCTTCAGATGAATACAGTTTTATTAGAAAATTTAAGCTTAGAGATGATATTTGTACAGTTGCTATTTTATCCTCCTTTTCTATTGATGTTACATTTATTAGAAGATTGGTGGCACAAGTAGTGTTGGTATTTTTTGAAATATTTATAATTTTTTGAACTGGAGAATACTTATAAAATGTCATGTAATTTCCATTGGGAGTACGTACGCATTGCTTGCATGCAACATGTTTCACATAAATGCATTGCTTGCGTAAAGCATGCTGCACACAGATTCATTGCTTGCATAGACCGTATTTCAAAAATAATAAAAAAAAAACAAAAAGCCATTGGTAAGTACTTTACCAAAGTAACTACCCATAATAGACATTAAAAAAATTTATAATTGAAATTCAAAATTGCGTCCTGATGTCTTACTTTTGCAGGACATGAAAACAGCTGATATTCTGCTATTACCATTTTATTGACTTTGATTACTAAATCTATTTAAATTATGAAATTATGATAAAAAATTATAAAGAAAAAAATAATTAAGAAATCGTCGGCATCAAATTATGGTTTGAATTTAACGGGGAGTGGAATAATTTATTATTTAGAAATAATGGTAATATTATTACGCAATACGATAAACATGATGTCTAAAATGAGAAAAATATGAATTGTATATTTTTTAAATTTACTTAGGTTTAGCATTCATCAAAATCAAATTAGATATATAATGTTTTTCTGACCATTCTACGAATGCTTTACAAAATATTTTTAAATATTGAATATCCTCAAAAAATCCTTTAAACGATTTTCTTCAACACGCAACGATAAAAAATCCAATTAAAAAACAAATATTGGGTGCAGTTTAAGTTTTTTATGATCACTAAGATAATAAAATAATAATGCAAAATAAAATTAAAGCGTCAAGTCGTAGGTAACTAATAACCCACGACTTAAAACGAGGAAATAAAAAAGAAAACAAATTCGTTTATCAATTTGCAAAGCATTAAATTATGAATTTATACTTTTGTTATTGCATAATATTATTTTTCATTGAATGGGAATTTATACCCGCTAAGATACAGCAAGTAGCTTGTCAGCAGGAGTTTACTTCAAAAATTATATGTGAAACAATAACAAATAAAAAAAATAATCATACAAATAGTAACGCAATATAGAAAAAAATATCGGTACATGCATGTTGTGACAAGTTGACAAAACATATTGAAAAAAATATGAAAAACAGTAGAACAGTTTTGTTATAGTGATAACTACTGATAACACAATGTCAATTACATTATATTATAAAAATATCAAGATATCAGCAAGTATCGAACAGGTTGAGAGATACAATAAAGTAGTACAGGAATACAAAGAAGTAGTACTTGGGAATAATAATAAAATTGAATCATATCCGTTGGGTGCAGCGGGCAAACCGCTAGTGAAACACATTATAAACATGTTCAGACTTCGGCCCGGACCGAAGAAATTTCAACGGAAAATCAGTGATTGAAGTGGAAATGACAAATTAAGATTTAAAAAAATTTATAGGTTTTTTGAAATTTATAATGAAACCGGAAAAAAAGATTTTTTATTGAAGTCGTGGTGCAATACTGTTACGTTGTGTTTACGGTAGGTACACAGTTTGGTACTTATTAATTTCATGTCTACCAAACCCGAGCTAGATAGTGTTAGTGTCCATAGTTTCACATAGATGGCACTGCTCGTCAGACGGTTCAAGTGGAGCTCTCAAGGTCAGCCAGACAGAATATTACCTTTGAGTACGAGAGAGTTTAGTTTCCTGGCCCTCCAATTGAATTATACAGTAACATGGTATTTAAATAAATAGCTGAGTGTTGTTGTAATGAGCATTTTTATATCAAAGGAAAATTATACAACTCTAGCGCAGCCGGTAGGATGTCTCACAATTGAACCGTCTGACGGACAGTGCCATCTATGTGAAACTATTGACACTACGATACTAGTGTTAAGATGAAATAGGGGGTGTCGTGAATGAAATACTTACTTCATTAATTAAATGAAACACGTTATAAACCACGAATATATTTTATTTTCACCAACCGGTTTCGCTTAACTGAAGTTTCGTTAGGGTAAATAATATTTACCCTGATGAAGCTTGAGTTAAGCGAAACCGGTTGGTGAAAACATAATATATTCGTTGTTTAAAACAACGTATTTCATTTACTTAATATAATGTCAAACCACAAAGTGATTGCTTCTTTGAAAAAAAAAACTTGGTTCATTCTTTAGTTTCTCTATTTCAACAATACAGACTGTCCTAAATAAAGTTTGATTTATTTACATCTGATGTAAATACTTATTTTAAGCTAACACAACCCGTTCCAAACTATCCTTGTTTGCGATAGTGAAATATATCCAAAAGTAAAATAATTCTTTGCAAACGCACTATACTCAAAGTTTTGCAAACATTAAAAACTGACAATCGGTGTTGATCTTCTAACTTAAATACCAGTAAGTAAAACAAAAAGTTAAAGTTCACCAAAACGGCCGGAATCCTAGTGGTGACCGCATGACGTCACATAAGCGTCATACGGTCACACAGAATGAATTTACACAGAAAGAATTTAGGCATGAATAACCGTGTGACGTCGTTCCAATGGTATCAACAAAATATGGTGTTTTGATGAGATGGTTTTTTATTCACTTTTAAATAATGATTTTTATTTCTACGTATAAAATTATACACAATAAAACTCATATATTCGTAATCGGCGTTTGTTGATCTTATACAGTTTTTAAAGACATAATATTTTTCGCTGGAGTTACTAATTTCATGCTTACCACAAGTAAATACCATAAAATAAACTAACCGTTCCTTATATAGAAAAAAAAACGTTATTACGCAGAACACAAAACTCTTCCTTTCCTCTTTAGTATCCTCAAATTATCTCATTTCCACAACATTTAATTCTTAATATAATGATATTACTCCAAACCTGCAACAAATCTCTTTTAACTCCACTTTTATCCTTTTGCTTTTCCCTCATTAACCTTCTCTAGAAGTAACACCCTTTTACACTTAAAAAATGGAACACATAAGAATTTATAGAAAAAATCTACTGTGAGAGAATCTACCTAAAATTTTGGACCACATTTAACCCAACAAAAACTACTGTATTAATGTACTGGAAGCTCACACCAGTGACATCGAATATAAATCGCCGGCTTCCTCTTCGGAGACCTTGGATAAGGATTTTGTAAGTGAAACACAGACTTCACAAAAGTCTTCGGGCAACTGACTGATTTGGCCAGTAGCTTCCCTATTTATTGGGCTAAGATTAAAGAGTTTATACACGTGTTATGCAGCAATTATTCTCTTCTCTACGGGAATGCATGAGATACTAAAGGAACATACTTTCAAATGCGTCAAAGGACTGACAATTAATTACCAAGGTCCCACGGTTACGATGTGCGAATAATTCAGTCTTGAAATTTATAGACAAGTATCGGGTGATTTCATTTAAACAAAGGCAAACAAAGGACCTTATCAAATATGAGCCATGTAGAAATGTGGGTGAAGGATAGGCATAATTCTATAATTATTTCAATTATAATATTTTAGGTAATTAATAAGTCTCTGCTGTTCGATACAAGTAATAATAGAGTTTAAAAACATTAAATTACTTAACTGTTAATGAAAAAATCAAATCTTATTGAACCAACTACGATATAATTATGTAACAACTATAACTATTACTACTTCATAAAATAATCGAATTCCATAATTAAGCACTGTTTACCTATTAATATATTTACTTCGGAAATGTTATAATCTATGGACTCTTTGAATGAGTTTTGTTTGTTCTTGGAATTCATTGATCAATAGCGTCAACTTGATGTGCAAAGTATCTGATTTAATCAATAATACTGAGTGTGTCATGGTTACTGATATTGACCGTCGATCAACTTCTTATCACCTAGATAATTTTATACGATTTAAAAACATGTGCAAATATATAATATATACTCGTGCATGTATGTACGAATATGTGGCACAAGGCGTTTTACGCATTGTCAAATTTAACATCCCAACATCTTTAGTTATCACTCGCTGTCATGTACCCGGCGTTGCTCGGGGTTATGGATGGTTTGGAGTAAAGTATTGAGGTGAATCCTAGTAAGCTAGGTGTAATGTTGTAAGGAAGTAAATCTCTGAAAAAAAAATAAAAAATTGTTGTACTTTGAATATCGGTATAAAACAGTATCCCCTACAGCGTTCATTACATGAGATGTCTTTTGGAATGGTGAGTTGTATTCGCGAACTATCTTTAAAAAGTGTTTTGATCCCGGCGTTGGTCCTAACAGTAATCCTTTTAATGGTTCTGGTGGCTCTGGAAATAAAGAAAAACGCATTTTCCTCTTCTACAATGCAATCCGGTATTGTCTCCTAAACTTCAACTCCCGGCATTACAGTTATTGCATTGCATTGTCTTGTCAGTGCACCTATTGAAACGATGTCATGCGAGTCATAATTAAATGTACGGTCGTATTTGGCATTTTACCTATTGAAACGATGTCATGCGAGTCATAATTAAATGTACGGTCGTATTTGGCATTTTACCTATTGAAACGATGTCATGCGAGTCATAATTAAATGTACGGTCGTATTTGGCATTTTACCTATTGAAACGATGTCATGCGAGTCATAATTAAATGTACGGTCGTATTTGGCATTTTACCTATTGAATCGATGTCATGCGAGTCATAATTAAATGTACGGTCGTATTTGGCATTTTATTACACCTAACCTCCCTTATACCAATTTTCAATCAAATCGGTGGAGAATTCTAGAATTTTAAGATGGCCGCCGAAATTATGCATTTTGACAAAAGTTTCGAGTTCAGATCTTCTCTAATCTCCCCTATACTGATTTGAACCGAATTGGTGAAGACCTATAGAAGTTCAACATGGTCGCCGAAATTTTATATTTTTACTATAGATTCGAGTTCAGCTCTCCCTTAACTTTTCATATACTGATTTATAAGAAAATCAGTGCAGAACTCCAGACTTTCAAGATGGCAGCCAAAATTTTATATTTTGACTATAGCTTCGAATTCAGCTCACCTCTAACTTTCCCTATATCAAATTTGAACCTAATAGGTGAAGAACTCTGGTAATTCAAGATGGCAGCCGAAATTGTGCACATTGAAAAATATTGGAGCTCAGCTCTTCTTTAATCTCAATTATACAGAATCTGTGGAGAACTACGGGATTTCAGGATGGCCACCAAAATTTTACATTTTTACTATAGGTTCGTGTTAATCTCCCCTTTAATCTCCTTTGTACTGATTTTGAACTAAATCGGTGCAAAACTCAATAAATTCAAGATGGCCGCCGAAATGATGCATTTTGACAAAAAAGAAATGTTCAACACCCCCCTAACCTCTCTTGTACCGATTTTTAACCAGATATAGAGAAAACTCTAAATTTTACATAAAACATACATAAATAAGTTCGTTGAAACTTACATAACAAGATTAATTTGAGTTATCAGATATTTAAATTCAAACTCGTATACAAAATGAAAAAAAAATGAAAAAAAAAATTACGGTATTGTGTTTTTTCCGCAGGTGTTTGATGTTTCAAAGCTCTATGTTTCTTAAAGGAAATGACGTAGAAGGCTGAAAATAATTACGTTTACCTAGAAATTCTTGTCTAGACAAAGATAGATGTGTAAATTTTATGACCCTAGAGCTCAGCATTATAGGTTTTACTTCTTCGGAGGCACAAAATTCCTGTTACTTAAAATGTCTTATTCTTTTAAGGTGGTTCAATTAAATCAAGGGTTAAATTATTCACAGGGGAAGCAAAATGCCTTGTAAAAGTTGGAACATTGGAAATTACAATTTCAAAGAAGATTATAAATTCAGCTAATAAGGAGCCGAGGGACTGCCTTATAATTGCGTATATTTCTTTGCAAATTTGTTTCTTTATCCGTGATTAGGTGGGCGAAATTCATTACTAGACACCCCCGTAAATTTACCAGTTTTCACTATGAAATTATTATTTTTCTTTTGGTTATGTGTTTTTTGGTGATGTTACTAACTAACTAACTAAACCATCACGCCATTTCCCCTCAGGCGTAGGCAGAGAGGACGGACCGCCAAAAAACTCTATTTTGGCAAACACTTCTTGCTTCATTTACATTCATACATCGTCTCATACATTCTCTTCTATTATTTCGACTTCTGACATGGCCTGACTCAAGTATTTGATTAACTTGATCGTGCCATGTCTTCCTCGGACATCCCCGTCTTCTTCTTCCATTCATATTCGCGTCATATATTCTCCTTACACTCCTTTCTCGCTCTACATGCCCGAACCATCTAAGCGTCCCTTTGTTAATCTTGCTCATTACGCATTCATCAGTCTTGCATTCTTTACGAATCTCAACATTTTTCACACGATCATACATGGTTTTACCGCACATTCGTATCAGAGATCTCATTTCTATAGCATTCAGTCTACTTTCATCCTTCCTCTCCCAGTTCCATGCCCCACTGCCATACATCTGGGTTGGTATCAGCACTCCATTGTGAACTGTTAGTTTCGCTTCTTTGGACAACTTTTTGCGCGGCCTTTTTCATACAAAACTTAATTTTGGATTTGATGCCAAAATACTATAGTAAATATCTAGTACGGATTAGAAGTAATTTATTTATTTTTGTTTTACATTATGAAATATAGGCGATTGATGATTTTTTGGAATTGATTTTTCGCTATTTGAGATGCACCTTTAATAATTGTTTCTAAAATTATGATTTTTTTTTCATGGCATATACTTCATAATTTAAAACAAAAATAAATAAAATACTTCTCATCTATACTAGGTGATTACTAAACCTTTAATTTAAAAAAAAAAATATATCATTAAGTTTGGATGGGTATTTTGGCCTCAAATCCAAAATTAAGTTATGTATGAAACAGGCCGTTAAGCGCAGCCGTTCCCCTTAAATGATTAAATCAGGAGTACGTCTATTCGAACCCAGCTCTTTGGGAAATTATTAATTTTACTAATTAGGAAACTGAAATTCTGAAGTAAAAAAAACCGACTCCTCAAAGTTTCATGTTATTATACTAGAAATTAAATTTTTGAAAATTTCCAAAAAGAAATGTTTCTGAAAAAAACCCGTTTCCTTAGAAAAGTTAAAACAATTATTGACCATTCTTTTGAACAGCTCATATTTTGACGAATAAAATGGTTGAAATATCCATTAAATACGAAAAAGGTGCAAATATACACCAACGACCAATAAGGCTCAAATTTATAAATGCATATTATTTTATATCTAATTTTTTTTTCTCTAAAAAGAAAGACAGACAGACATTCCCGGGTGATCTACCTACTCCTCTCCTACTACCATCACAGTTAGCGGAAGATGTTACTTTTATCGTGACGGAGGACTTCGCAAGCCGAGGAATTGAACTCACGACCCCTGGATGAAACCCAGATGCGATATCAACTCAGCCACCGACCGGTCGAAATCTTCGGTCTAATGATTAGCAATGGGAATGTCCTTAAGTCTATAGTAATATTTTTAAAGTAGCGTTTACCGGTTTCAAGAACGGTCTGTAAGTGAAATCTATTCCATCTGTAAATCCATCTTCCAGATTCCTGAGCTCTTCAAACGATAGTCGAAGACCAGCTGCCTTCATCACTTGACGGAACTGACCCTTGGTGACCAGACCACTTCTGTGCCTAAATACACACAAATTAACGATCAATTCCTACAAAACCTTAAAATTAAAAATGGGATGGGTTTTGGAGAATTTTTTTTGATAGCATAGATAATAAATAAACAATATCAATGGATTAACTATGTGACAATCTTGGAAGACTATCACGATTTGCATAGTTATGCTCAAATTGCACTCCAGTAATACTTTGTACTCTTCACAGATAAAAAAAAAGATAAGCAACATAGAATCATGTCAATAATTTAATATTGCACTGATACTACACTTACATTCTCTATGACCAAACCTGAGCAATCTCGTAGGATTATTTCCTATCGACGACCAATGATACGATACAAAAGTGATTTTAATCGGAATTCATATTAATTTTTTTAATTAACGATAGAGCAGTATTGATTTGACAGCATGTAATCTATTTGAGAACTTTAAAATTTTCTTATCAAGTAGTGAGGAACTCCACACAATTTAAAAAGATTTTTTTTGAAACACATTTTTTAAATTCGTTAAAACTGTCCAATTTGAGTGGCGCCAAGAAATTTTGAATCAGTTGACGTTACACAGTATTCGGAGCGTTGAGAAAAGATAATTTTTTTTTCACTTCTTTAAGATCTTTTGTACGAATTCCAGAAAATCATGACCAAATTTAATAAAACATGTATATTATATTCGGTATCGACGTTTGTCGTTTTATATGGATATGTATTTTTAATCGGAATTACCCATTTAATACGCGATTGAAGGAGTAGTGTGTGTGAATCTTATTATTTTTCACTTACATATCAAAGTCCTGGAAGAGATCCCGCAGGGTGAAGTATCTCCCCTCCACCACCTGCTTCAGCCTGTCTGGAACTTTTCCAACTTCTCCTTTGAATCCTTTTTGTGATGCAATGTATTCTTCTACAGGAAGCTGAGGATATTGGTCCAACTTTTGGACGGTGAATACTGTTCAAAATAAAGAAATAGCATTTGTGAACAGGTACCTTTAAAAACATTCGACAGATAAGTGAGTCAAATATTCGAATAATTAAAAGATCAGTGAACCAATACAACCAACTTCATAATTTTGATTGCTTTGCTGGACCTACCAATGAAATCAATAATAATTGACTGTACCATGGAGCATCGTCTACTTAACAATCCGTTACCAGATTATTTACAAATTCTCACAGACGTTGGATGCTGGATCTTTTACTGTAATTACAATGGAGCCTATTTGGAAGAACTTACAACATTCATCTCTTGCTTACCGGTACGCCTACAATATACTCAGCGAACAACAATGAAAAACTCATTCCAGATGATGTCGGCAGCTTGGGGATCTTTTCGATACAGTTCTTTTCTTAACCTACCTCACAATGTCTCCCAAACGGATAGCGATATAGTTCCCCTGGTTGTATATAGTATATACAAGATACTCTAGTTATGGTACATAAAAAAAATGCTCAGAATCATTTTGGGGACGTAAATGAGTAATCAAAAGGTGTAAAATGGTTTAGTACGAACCTTGGTTGACATCGGATTCAAACGCTCTCCAAGTAACTTGAAACTCGTCACACGGGTCCAGGTACTGCTGACTGACCAGGTGTCTTTCCTCTTCGGTTAGGGGCAGCAGCCCTAGGTTGCCCATGCCCATGATGTCCAGAGCCTTCTCAAACTGACTGCGGGGGATGCGACCAGAGTTTAGGATGTCGAATGGCTGGGGAAGAATATATAGATTGGTTCTAACATTTTAAATTCAAATTAGTTTGGGATGGGAGAGGAACACAACCTGGTTCTATTTTTGTCAATTAGAACCATATGAGAGGCTTTGAAGTTTAGCTCACGGTCTATGCCATGTTTGGTGAAGGAGTGAATCTGGGTCTTGGAGAGATTCATGCTGCAGGAAGGAGGAAATTTGAAAGCCGGTAAACCATTCGATGGCCGAGCTGCTGACCACAAGAACGCTGTAAAATTGGTAAATTCTTATGCAAAAAATACCAACTATTTACAAATATTTGGTATGCGTTGGCATCTTCTGATAGTGCACTGGTGACAGACACCACATAAAAAGATAGAAGGCAGCATTCCCCGCGTGTATTATAAAGATCGTTATGCGTTCATTCGGATAGGGGAATCTGTCAAACGGATTTACGGTTTTTTGCGGAAACTAGAGAGCTTTTTTTAGATACTAAGGTATTTTAGATCAGAGATGGTTGCCAAACTCAACAGTTAACAGATGATGTAATATTTGTGTGATGATGTAACTCTGTACAGCAAGCCCACTTTAACATTAAAGATTTCAAAAATGTGAAATAAGAACCTTTGAAAACATTTGAATTCCTTACCCTGAAGAACTCACAGACTCGGATGCGGTTGATGCAGATGTGGTGTTTGATATGAGCCATGAGGAGGTTGTAGTTATCGCAAGGTATCTTGGCGGGGGTGAGGGAGGGGTGGAAGATGCCCTCGTTGGTGAAGCAGTTGTCCACGGTGAGCTTCTCCGGAACTCCGCTGGAGTAGATGGCTCCCTTCGTTTGGATAACGCGTTGGGGGTTGAAATTCACCTGTAATATATTTTTTTAAATTACACGTAGAATTGGAAGAATGGAATATGGATGACGAATAGTGGAAAAAAGTTAGTTGATAACTTTTCTGTAGAATAATTTTAAGTAAAGGGTAAAAGTCACAGTTGATTCGTATGTACTATAATTTATAATGCACATGGAAAGGAATCGGAAGAAATTGAAAAAAAATACTTATGACGATTAATGTTAACTTATGTTAAGATGACACTAATGTCATATAAACTATAAAGCATTCAATAAGTTTGTTTGTTTCTGAAACAGCAAAAATTATGACTGGATAGATTTGATAGAAATATATTTTAGGCGATGATAAAAAAAATTTGATAAATCTTAAATATGAAGCAAGAATTCATTAGGATAAGTGTGAAGTCATCTTGAACATAGCACGACTTTTCCAACAGACAACCTTATTTCCATCATGAGATGTGGAAAAATCTATATAACTCCCAAAATAATGGCAGGACGTAAAATTGTTTGTTCCATCTATTTCAAAAGGTTAAGTTAAGAAATTTTTTTGTTAATATTCGGAGGAACCCGAATAGTTGTAAGTAATCCAACTTTCCTTTTCCAGTCCCTTCATAAACCTACCGTATCCTCCTTTCCCCTAAGCGCGATGAGCTCAATTTCCTTGAGGAACTCCTCGTAGTCTACGGTGTAGGAGTCTGCGATGTATCGCTTGATGAGGAGGTTCACATCTTCCGAGGCCAGCAGCAATCCGACGAAGCTGAGGATTCGCGCAAAGTGGCCGAAAGTCACCCTGCCGTCATTTTTGGCAATCTGAACACATCAACATAAAATACATATAGTAGGACCGAATCGAAAAGGAAAACCTATGGAAGTGCTTGAGCGTTCCGATTTCGGATTGGTGCATCATTGTGAGATGGAATAATTTACCATGATACAGAATTCAACAACCTCTGTTAGATTATGAAATGATAATGTGGTTGGTTCCTACTTTAATTGCAATTTATCCAGTCTATACTTTCAGTAACCAGCACTACTGTTTTTTGAATGGCAATACTGCAATGCCACAGTTCGAAGTGTGTGCTCTCGCTTGATCTGAAATAAAACTACTATCGCGGGATCAGGTTGTTTGTTCGTATGGAAAATATTCGGTAAGTACTGGGTTAATCCTTGTTTCTTTCAAACCACAAAATCCGTCTATTTAAAGGAATATTCGAAGCTGAACAATTTTGGTGGGTAGTTTTGGATGTAACAACCTCTTAGCTATAATATCATAGTTATTTATTGTAAAGGTACAAAGTTACTTTTGTTAAGTTACTTCTAAAGACTAGGTCTTCACGACGATATCAAAAGAGAAGTTGAACCATAAAATAATGTCCGGTGGTCGAGGTATAACCATGTGGTGTACAAATTATTTGGAAAGTCGCCAGTAACCGACCAGTGACTCCGCTGGGCTGGACACGAGCAAGAATGGAAGGTATACGTGCTCCAAAAAACCTCCCCTAAAACATACTTGCCGGGTGATGAAATATCGGGAAATTTAGATGACTGGACGGCATTAAGATGTACACCACATCCTTAGACATAAGATACCGAAGGGTGTTGGCAGAAGATTTGTAGGAGTGAAGGCGTTTCCTAGAGGCTCTCCGAGGGTTGTTATGACGATGATGTAATATAAAGTATTCGAGTTAAGAAATAAAATAAGAAAAACAGTTGCGTTCCCTGACCAGCTCATAGTCCTGGAAGTAAGGCCTCAGCACCAGCTTCCTGCCCGCGATTGTGGTCATCAGGTTGCACAGCCTCCTCAGTTCATCTTCCGTGAGGCGTCCTCTTGGTGGGGCCTGGCGCTCCGAGGGGCAAATGGAGCGCGAGGCTTTGGAGATGTCAGTTACGGGGGGCCCTCTGGTGTCTAGAATATAAATAGTTGCTCTACAATTAGCGCTGAAAACGATCATGACTTAGATACGATATAATATGTATGATCCGATTATTCTAATAAGAAAACCACTCAAGAAAAAAGGTAATGGCCGTGACCAGGATTTGAACTCCGGATTTTTTTTACTGACCGGGTAAGAGTGTTCTAAAACAATCTTTAGTAACGCCGTGAATAATAGCAAAAATATAGTTATTTTGAAACCTAGACGTATAATTGTCTTAGACGTTCAAGATATATGATTTGTGAATGTGGCTGTATATTAAACTAATGTGGAAGGATTTTGGACATCTCAAGTCATCTACTCGTATGTATGCGAGGAATAACAGGGTACCAAAATTAGACTCTTGGGGAACACCTGACAATGTTGGGAAATGATTGGATTCAATATGATTAACACATATTGGTTTCTGGATTTTAAGTAGGAAGAGAAAAATATAATAGTTGGTAGATCGAAGCTTTCTGTTAAATTAAAAGTTTAATGTTGTAATATACACAATCAAATGTCCCGTGTATAGCTGTATTAACTATTATTTGTAAAACGTCCAGGTGTGCGAATTGTGTATAAATTCATCCAGCCATTTGACACGTTTTATTTAAAGGCATGCTCTGTTTATAATATTTCATATATCTAACCTTCTCCATGTACAACGCCGCACAACTGGCCGTAAAGAATGCGTCCATCTTGAGTCCGGAAGTAGTCAGTTAGTTCTGTGACCTCTTGATCTGAGAGACCAATTAGTCCCTTCAACGGCCCACCGAAGATCGTCAGGAAACGAGATTCTGAATGTGAAAATTGAGAAATATTAATAAGCATCATTCGAATGTTGAACATATAGGACCGAAGAGTAAACAACAAATAAGTGCAAAATGGGGGCAACAGGAAAATATGGTGAATGCAGTAAACTCCATTAACTTTCAATTCAATTCAATTCAATTCAACTGTTTATTCTTTTTAAAAATTTTACAAAATTTACATTTTAAGGCATTTTCAAAGATGATACAGGATGTACAACATCCAAAATAATTACTTATAAAAAATAATAAAAATTGAAACAAAAAATAAGTTAGACATACATAATCTCAGTAAATTGTATACAAGGCATACTGGCATTATACAAATAGCAACAAAGCTTTACGTTTAAATGCAGCTTCATTGATGCTAAATATGTCGATATCCGAAGTGATTCTATTTAACAGCAAGATTACCCTCCCCACCGGCATGACCATTGGCAAGTTGGTCCTGCAGGCCGGGAGATAAAACAGTCTATGCTGTCCTTGACGGAGATAACCATCGGGAACATAGAAATGAATATTCTCCATGACAGCCGAATTTTCGAACCATCCGCGAATCAGTCTGAAGAAATGTGTCACAATGTGTACATCCCTTCTGACCCGCAGATGGTTCATTCCGAGCATACCTAGGAGAAAGTCGGTAGGATAGAGCCACAGGTAGTAGCCATATTCCCTCAAATAAAGAAATCTTAAAAATTTCTTCTGAACTCTTTCCAACATGAGGGAATACTTCACCTGATGTGGGCTCCAAACCACCGACCCACTCTCAAGCCTACTCCTTACTAGCGAGTTATATAAAATTATGAGAACCCGAGTGTCTTTAAAATTCCTTGAAGTACGTAGGACGAAACCCAGCATTTTTAATAAAGTACTACAGGCGACTTCAATATGAGCATGACCAAGATCTTTCATAGTGGAGACACGTTTTAAATTTCGGGCGTTCATATTATACCGGTAAAACCAAGTATGACACGCCCTTGTGAAAGAAAGAATGAAACATTTAGAAATATTGAACTCAATCTGATTTCTCTTACTCTAATCAATGATTCTATCAATATCCGATTGGAGTCGATTGCAGTCTTCTAAAGTTAATATTTCTAAGAACAGTTTTAGGTCATCAGCGAAAAGAAGAAACCTGGAATGCAGAATGTTCTCTGCGATATCGTTAATAAAAATAGAAAAGAGGAGGGGGCCTAAATTAGAGCCCTGAGGAACTCCAGAGAGCACAGGAAATAATTTAGACAAAAATATTCCATGCGATACAAATTGTTTTCTTCCAGTAAAATAGCTGGCAAAGAATATTAGAAACCGTAAAGAAAAAACCTATCATTGACAGTTTATTTAATAAGATGTCATGATTTACAGTATCAAAAGCCTTCGAAAAATCATTGTATGAGCAATCAGCTTGGTAGCCTTTATCTAAGGATTTTGATACATAATCTGTGAGTACCAATAGGTTCGTGTCTGTTGATCGGCCCTTTCTAAACCCATGCTGTTCCGATATTATAAATGGCTCCACTTGCGACAGCATGTGTTTGTGGAGTATTGACTCGAACAGCTTTGCCGGGGCAGAGAGAATAGCCACCGGTCTGAAATTTTCCACAAATGTCTTTGACCCGCTTTTGAAAATAGGACAAACTTTTGAGACTTTCCAGGAATCAGGAAATATACCAGTTTCTAAAGAGAGGTTGAATATGAAGCTTAGGGGCAGCTTTAAAAAATCAACACATCCTTTCAGAAAAAAGACTGGTAAAAAATCAGGACCAAGAAATTGTGTATGTTTCATTTTTGTAATGGAAGATTTTACATCTGATTCGTCTATATGACGTATATCAATGTTCTGGGCTCCCTTCACATTCATCTTGGCAGCAGTATTGGGATTTAGTAATGGAGGCTCATTACTATACACGGATTGGAAATGTGTCGCAAACGCATTGGCTACATCTGCTCCTCTAACTTCTCGATCACCATGCATCATGGTGTCCGTTATACCACCGTCCTTACGTAGTGATTTGACGTAGTCCCAAAATGACTTAGAATCATGCTTGATATCACTCTCTATAGATTTAACATATGTACGAAATGCTATATGAACAACGGTGGACTGAACGTGGTTGGCGCTAACAAAAAGTTGTCTAAAGATGCGAAGCTAGCAGTCCACAATGGAGTGTTGATACCAACCCTGATGTATGGCAGTGAGGCATGGAATTAGTAGAGGGAGATGAAAGTAAACTGAATGCCGTAGAAATGAATTCTCTGAGGCGAATGTGTGGTAAAACCATGTATGATCGTGTGAAAAATATTGGGATTCGTAAAGAATGCAAGGCTGATGTAAGGGTAATGAGTAAGATTAAGAAAGAGATGCTTAGATGGTTTGGGCATGTAGAACAAATGAACGAAGAAAGGAGTGTAAGAAGAATGTATGACGATATATATATGAAATAAATATTATGTAGACAGTAACCTTCCTCTTATTTTGAAGGTCAAGTGTGCAAAATTTCATGAAGCTGGGAATAAAACTGTAGATTTATATTCAAAACAAACACACACCGCCCGCCCGAGACATTCTTCTTTACATAATAGAAGATAGAAGAAAATAGGAGAAGAAGATGATGTCAAACAAAGTGATTGCTTCTTATGAAAATAAATATTTTTCTTTTTAAAAACATTATGTTTATCGTATTGCGTAAAAATATTCTATGATAGAACTTCCGATGAGGTAGGCCAAAAACCGCCACTGTACATAGTTGCCATCTCTTGATGTAAGTTATAACCATGAATAAAGTTTATTCAAATTACAATTTAGTGGAGAAGCGGTGAGCAAGGTAAAGGAAAATAGTGAAGGTCAGTAGAATAAAGCTGGCGGGGATAGAAAAAAGTTTAATTTTACACTTGAAATTGGATTCTTAGAGAGCAATCTGCACACCAGAGACGTGATGTTTGTACTGTGAAACAGCAGACTACTTAAATATGAGAACACCCGAACCCGAGATAAAGATAGATAGTTTATGTTTTTTGACTGAATCAATTCAGTATGATTCACCCAGTCTTGTGAATTTCTGTATTCAATTCATTCCTTTAATTCATAAAAAAAACTAATAATAATAATATATACGAATAAATAAAAACGGGTGATTTTTTCGCATTGAAAATTGCGGTAGTGTTAGAAATAACACAATTAAAAATAGAATAAACACAACAATAATCTTACTCAACTAGATAATAAATAATACGATAAATGTGTCTACACCTCAAAGTGGTAAATAAGGTTTTTGTTTTTAAAGATAATGTTACGAGCTAAACAAAGATGCACTCTACTGAGTACTGATTACTTCGGAAATTCCTACCCAACTAGTGAAAAGCGGCTTGGCTGTACTGGGACTAACACGAACGGAATCGCCGCGAGCATTGATGAATGAATTAGGAACTTCTGATTTGTGTTTCGCAGTGACTTTATTAACTTGCACCCTGCGTACCTAGTACGGACAGACTTGATATCGACGGACCAGAGACGTAGTGACTACAACGTCACAACTGAATACGGAAAACATTTCTTAATTCCTTCAATTAGGGTGAAAATGAATTACTGCGAAAGCGAATATACGCTGCTCGGAATTACTGACTGGCTGACTAGAGGTAGTTTGCCACTGCGGACTAGTGCGAACTATGAACTAATGATGACGTACTGGTTTTTATGGATTGAGACATGGGATTATATACGTTAGATGGAGTCCTGCACACCGTACAATATCTCCGGTGACTTTGCGATAACGCCCATAATATCCGCGCCGTAATAATGATGCCACGCGTTAAAAAATCGTAGGGTTACAAGGCCTAAGCTAAGGAATGACGAACTAATTCCGTGTGAAATTGAGAATTGTGTCACGAGATTCAATCTAATTAATTTATTCATTCAATTTCGTCCATGTCTAGTGTTAAATTCTGTGACAGGTAGTTTAATAAATTGATCTTACCTGAAACCAGGTTCCTTTGTTTAGGATCCAGGGGCTTGAAAAACTCTCGGAGGTCGAACCCGAGCCTGTATACAGCAGATCGGATCTTATTGCAGGTGCGCCAAATATCTGGCAATTGGATTACCTGTAAAATATTAATATATTAAAATCGGCAGATAAATATTAGAGTGATTATCTGTTTTTCGTTCGTTAGTTCTTTTATGGCTGCCTGCACGGATAAGTTAACAATCTAATTCAATAATCTACACCATGTTTTTGTAAAGTTTTACTATCGTACAGCATTCTTAATACGCATTATATATATATATATATATATATAAAAGAAAAATATTTATTGAACTCAATTACAACAAGAAGCAAATAATTTGGTTGGGGGAATAATGAACTTAAATTAAGAAGTCACATAAATTAATATACACGTAAAAATCACAAGAGCAACATGACATAAGTTAAAAGTTATTTGATGTGACGTTTACCGATAGGTACTGCTAACGCTATTACCATATGTCATATAACCATTTTTTCTGTTTTTAAATAACCCAAACCAATATCCTTAGTTGAACCCAAGAACCCATAAGCCATTTCATGGATTCATGGTTTGGGTTTTAAAGAAAAAATAAAAACAATTATTTTTATAAACAATAATTATTAGCCTGAAACACTCATCCAAATTGAAAAAACCTTCCGAGCAAAGATTAATGTCGCCGGCAGGACTCGAACCCACACCCTTCTAATATCCGGTCAGATGCTCACAGGCATGGGTGTGGGTTCGAGTCCCCAGGTGAGAGGTATTCCAGTGGCCAGCCATTTACTCATCAGTATTACTGCGCTACGCACAAAAATCTTGTCTTAAAAACTTTACTTTATCAATTAAAAAAATAAAAATATTATTTGTTATCTCCCCCAAACGAAATAGTTTATTTTATTTATTATGTTGGCAGCACATATCGGCAAACGTCACATCAAATAACTTTTAACATGGCGTATTGTAATTCTTTCAATTTTTACGCATATAATTTTTTTGCTAAATAGTAATTTTAAATGCGCTATTTAGTGTCTCCTCCAACTGAAATAGCTGTTTCTTATTGTAATTAAGTCAAATCAAAACGTTTAAAAAAATGCGTATTAAGAACGCTGTACGATTGTAAAAGATTACCCAAAACGATTAATGCCACACAGTATTAAGTAACACCTTACACTTAAAATAATCATAAAATAACTTACCTTGACCTCGGCTTCTGCCATTGTTGAATGTGTGGATTTGTTTTTATTTATAAAAACGATTTAAAACGAACTAAAATTTTGTAAGGAAATTGTTTCAAGACATGTCAAATATATTTAACATAGCACTTGTTTTTAAATTTCTGTCAAACTGCTTTGAATTCAGAAAAAAAATATGTCTACCTACAAAGTATCCACGTAAAATATTATTAATTTAAATGTTGGCACACGAATATATTTTTTCAAATAGATTTTAAGAGTATCTTGTAATCATAAAAACTAATCACTGAACAGTGATTTTCCAGGAGACTTTGTAAATTCCAATTAAAACTATTAATTAATGAACTATCTATTAAGAACTTTGTTAACAAAGAAATATTATTGTTGGATTAATCCGTTCCGGACGTGCATTAAATTACGACTGCGATATATTATTACGTTTATTTATTTAATTTATATCTATTATACGTTATTCAGTATTATTTTTCATAATATGTTTTTAGTATAATAAAGGAGCTTTGTATGGTGTGTTATAATGTGGAGTGTATTGTACGTTTTAGAAGGAAACGTGAATTACGTGAATGGAAAATTATGTGTCGTGAACACCTGTTTGCTTCGCGTTTAAATAAAAAATTCTGCTCATAGTATATCAACATAATTAATACGACAAATAATGCCTGTACGTGAATGCGTTCATCAGGCCTATTCTGGTTCTTTTAAAGGAATATTCTTTATCCCTTTCCTTAGGCTTAAAGATTTCTTGTTTAACTGCGGTTCCGGTTACCTCGGACGACAGCTGTCATTCGGCGAACAAAATTCTTTAAAAATATTGATATTTGCCTTGTTTTAACAAACAAAAATAATAATAATGCTCTACATAAAATAAATACAAAAATAACTGCACTTTACCTTACATACTGAAAGGAGCTGATGACGTCAGTGGTGAAGAGAAGGGGGGAGGTATTCTTTGGGAGATATTTAGAATAAATAAAAAAAAACCTGTCCTGTGCAAAATTAGGTACACTTCATATTCAAATGTTGAATCTATTCTATACATTCAAACGCACATGTGTACGCAATGCGCGTCAAGGGAATTGTCGTTTGTATTAGGGTTCAAAAACCACTGCGTTTCGGCAATGCCAGCAAATGTATCAAACAGTGCCATCTGTTGGTTCATGTATTATTTAGAACAACTTTACTGACGAAATAATGACATTGTCATATTGACATTCTTATACAATATTGTCAGTGTTTATTTATTTAGCGGAAAACGGAACTTTAATATATCCAGTAATTGGCTTGTAATATGCATAAATAAAGCGGTTATTTGGATATTTGATGTGGTTTAGGTAATCCTAACCAACAATGAGAAACTCTTTGCGAAAACTTGCAGGAAGGGTGTTGTCTGGGGTAATTTTTTTAAAATGTTAAGTAATTCGCTGTTTTTCCTACTGCCTACCCTGACTACAAATTTTGTGCACGCCACTGCTAGTGACACTAGCGTTTACTAGAAAATACGTGCTCTCCAAATAACTTCTTTAATGCTGGTTTAACTTGAAAGTCTTTACAGATGAAGTTTGAATCCAAACTAATCGAATCCCAAGAAGAAATAGTCTTTGAAACCTGGAGTGTCTTTGAAGAATTATAAATTCATAATTATCTCGCGTTACGTAACGTGTGGGAGAAACAGCATTAAACTTTATTTAGGTAACTTTGAAGCTCTGTGAACTTGATGACATAACTAGAAAAAAAAGCTTTTTTTTATGGAAGATCATTAGTTAGTTCTAGGAATGGTTTAAAAATAATATTTAATTTCACCAATTTAACTTGTATAATCGATACCTATAATCAGTGGCGTGCAGTCCATAAAAACTGATATGCTGTACCTACTCTAAGTAAAAACAGCTATAGAAAGAAAATAAAAAATACAACAAATTTATATTTTAGTTTTTTCCATTCATTTGGTAAGGAACTTGCGCGCTCATTTATTTGGTTGATCACAACATCCAGAAATATGATAATAAAATGGTGATTATCAAATATTTAATGCATTTATACCCAAACTGCACACAGCCTACCTTTGCTTAGAGAGAAATCCACTCCAATGCCTATAATATATGTCTTGTTTTATTACCTTTTCTTCAAATTTACTTCTGAACTAGCGTAGACCCGTGAAATATCACCGGATGTTGTGATTGCAGATTTCAGAAGCTGAAACTTTTGATGTTTGAGATCTGAAAGTAATAAATAAATGTAAATAAAAAAAATACGTTTATATAGACAGAAAAAAAACTAAACCATTCAACTGCACTTAAAACACCTCACCCAACATTATTTTTTTTCATCAATTTAATATAATGTAATTTAATATTTTGTAAATGAAATCCTCAGCACGGGAAATCCCAGTGAGGATATCATTATTTATTATTTTGTTATAAAAAGAAGATAACAAAAAATTATTATTATTACTAAGAACATCTACAATATAACATCAAACTCTAAGCCCATATTTTTCACCCTTTTTCCTCATTTCTCAAAACTTCTACAAAATAACAACAAACTTATAGTTTATAAAATAAAACAATAACTTTGTTTTACATCACTTTTATTTATACTTTAGCCGACCGGGTTTCGCTACTACCGTAGCTTCTTCAGGGCAGTATACAACTAAACTATGAACTAAGATGCACATGTGTTATGGATTGATACAAACAGGCTAGTGAAGGGCCAAGTGGGAGATCAGCAGGTACCTGCTACTGCCCTGAAGAAGCTACGGTAGTAGCGAAACCCGGTCGGCTAAAGTATAAATAAAAGTGATGTAAAACAAAGTTATTGTTTTATTTTTTAAATTATAATTTCACATCGCCAAGTTACCGCTTCATATGAAAATATAAAAAAACAAACTTATAGCTTAATTTTTCACCTTTTTCCTTAGTTCTTTTCTTTTGATCTCATCTCCTTATAATTTAGGATATTAAAATTATTTTTACTTCTACTAGTGAGGTGGTTTATACCAAATCTATAAATTTTTATTTGTTATATAACATGTAATTATTTCTATATGTATTTACTTATGCTTACTCTAAAATGTAGTAAACAGTGTATGCAATTGTTTATTATTTTTTGTATGTTTTGCCACGGCCGAGAATCGAATACTGAAAATAAGATTTTTTTTTAGTTTATTTATTTATTATTTTTTAATTTTCGAATTAGATCCATATTTAAAAAAAAAAACTAAATTTTTAATTAGAATGTTACGTACAGTTACATACTCCGTACTCACATAATAACCGAAATTATTGTGTATAATAAAATAAAACATTAAATGGCTGCATGTTAATTCAACAAAAATAAATTGAGTAATATACGATGCCGAGCACCTGGGTCTGAAAAAAAACTTTTCTCATATCTTCGACACGATAATTGAAGGGTGCTTCGTCCACCGGAAACATATTTCTGCGGTAGGAATAAAGTCGGAGCTGTTCCCCAGTTTTTTCAAAAGCGCCCGAGGCGATGTTTGACATTTCCATCGCTTTTAAAAGTTTTGAAGCTGCTGGAAAGGGCTGCTGGATTGCAGGAATTTATTTAAGAAGACACTCAAATAAAAATAATGGCAGGAACTTTTCGTTTTTCTGAAATCTGAAGTATTTTTGAGAACTGTCCAAAAACTCCTATTCTTTCTCCAACTGTTTTAGTTTGACAAAATAGGACGGATATTTTTAGGGCCAGTCAACCAGACAGCATTTATTATTAATGCTGTATTGGACATTGATGAATAGACAGGGCTGAAGGAAACCTAAGCGCAGCTCAAATTCAAAGTTTAGAGAAAGCGTTTTTTTCAGAGTATCTCGGCATAAAGCTTGGAATAAACTGTATTTATCAACTGTCGTTGCGATTCCTATAAATACGGGATCTTGAAAATCAACCATAATTAAATTAAAAGAAAGACAAAGGTATTCACTATGACTTACATAACATCCATACTCAAATGTCACTAGGCTGCGCATATTGCGACTGGTATATTAGATATGAAAATTTCATTTTGTTTGAAGAGTTGTTACTTAATTTTATCACTGCGCTACTGGTTTCTACACATCTGTGTCATTCACTAGCATTCTTAAAACTAACTTAAATTAAACAAGTACAGAAATAATTAGACATTATTAGGTGAAGGTAGTGGGAGTGGTTATTTGGAGGGGGGGTGGTGGGAGGAGTCAAAATAACTAGGAAACATGGTTAACAAAGGTGCTTCACAGGTTGCTATTATTTTGTTACTAAATTAATTTTAGATCTAATTTAGTAAAAAAAATAATAGCATTTCAGGAAAATTGTCTAAAAAGTATATAACTCATTGCACGCCACTGGTAAAAAAAATCATTGTTTATTTCTAATTTCAACTTCTCAAAGCAAAACTAAGATCATTTTATTTTTGTATTGAAATATTTTAAGAAGTTCAAGTGGTTCAATTACAAGTAACTCGGTAAAATAATTCTGGAAGTAATTATTCTCAAATTTACACAGCGAACAGATTATTTCCATGGTTTGATAAATTCAATTAGGTAGGATAAGATTCCGTATTGGATTTTTATGGTTATTCTTCAGGATATTTTCCAGAAGAGTTCGTTTTCCACAAACCTATGCCAAGTTTTTTGTTGTTGTTATTTTCTGGCTTTCACCCATTAAGGGCGATCTTGGACATGTTTAATCAGTTAGATATTAATAGTACAGATTGTTCTTAAAATTAGTTACTTTTAAACAGGATATAATATTTGGGCAAATGAAATTGAAGCAGATAAGTTACAGTGTAAATTTATGTGATTTTAATTCCCAATGACTTAAATTTTAATGCCATTTTTATAAATATATTTGCTAATCAATTCTTAATTCGGGGGGAGTTGAGACTTAGAAGGCAGGGAATACTGGTAGGGAGTTCAATTTTAAGTTTTACCAATTCATGCATAAAGTTTGGAAATTGGTCATTGATGGAACACTCAAAGAAATTATGGTCCAGAGTATCCTCTAATCCCTCATCACAGTAAGGCGAGCTGACTATATGGAATCTGGCGAGATGACTAAGACAAGAAGTGACCTAGTCTCATTCGAGTTATGGAGGAAATATATTATTTTGGCATGCAAGTGAATTTATGAAACCAGGGCTTGACAAGAATGATGACAGGGGTTTATCGTGACTTTAATTCTGATGTTCTAGCGAAAAATTGTGGAAAAAATCTAAATAAAGTTAAATTTTTCTGAAATATTTTATTAGATAACTTTTTGCACCTATAATTATTAAAAGAAAAAAATAAATGCTTTTGTGACTAACCAACGAATTTAGGTATATATACATCGACAAAGGTTTTATCGATAGTATTGGTATAGTTGTCATTGTTTCCGAGGTTGATTACAGGTCGCCAACTAATATAATATTACAGTTACGATAAAGATAAAATATACGGCATATAGATATATTAGAACATACATATATTACTAGATTCGCAAGCAATGATGATGGACGTTGGAATTTTTTTTTACAATAACTCCACATAGGAGGCCCTGAGGGAAATAATTTCCCTCAAGGCCTATATCATCTTTGGGGATGCTGTGGGGAGGGGCTTTTAGAGAATAAGAAGGAGTGAACATGGGTCCTGAAGAGAAACATGTTTTAGGAGGGAGGAAACACAGAGGCCGGCAGATATTCCACAGCCCAGCTGTTGAACACAAGAACGAGTCGTAGAAGCGACTCGTTTTCATGTGCAAATGTTGGGCGCGCGTTTAGCGTGTTTCCCGACTATGCACCTGTGCCGAAGTGATCAATGACGCTAGTTATTCAGAGCATTTTCCATTAAAATACAGGTAGAACAAGGAAAGGATTCCCACCTTACGTCTGTGCTCTAAAGATTGCAACCCGTTTGATAAGATAGGTGAATCTATCAAACGGACCGCCAGTTTCTGCACAAGGATAGTCAAGGATTTTTTCAGATATTTTGGGGCTCCGGACCCAGAGGTGGCTGCCAAATTCTATAGAAGGGCGTACTTGTGATTTGTACAGGGTCAGCAGTAGTGTACTTTTAAAGTATCTGCGGGCCCTGTACAGTACGCCTAAAATACAATATATCTATGATGTTTAACTTAATGCCAAATACTATAAAAAATGTAACCCGACGAACAAGGTTAAATATATGCTGAGAAAAGTCACTGATAATGTAAATAATAATAATTAATCATTGTAGAAAATAATATTAACATACTCTAAATGAAACATGAAAACAGAAAAAAACGACAGAAAATAAAAAGATTTCAGTCGCATCTGGGACTCGAACACAGGACCTCTGCCTATTCGGGGCAACTGCAACAAGAGCCATTATACAAAAATAGAAGGGGAAAAAGCTAGTAATGACATAGTTTGGTAATATAATACAATAAAACGTATTAATTCCATAAAATATTATATTCGTAAATATACAGAATAATTTCCAAAGTAACTAATTCCAAACAGTTGGATTCCCACAGTGCTCCTTTCATAATGTATTTATACATTCTGAACATATTACATACATTCTTACTTGTTCTAAATATTACTCCTGCAGTACTCCTTAGGTATATATTCATTTAATAAAATTACAAAATACCTCGTATTATACAGTATATATACAAAGAACACATTAAGAATAATAGTGCAAAATAGCAATATTTTAAGACAGGTTTTGGGAGTCGGGTTATGTTCAGCAATAACTGATTTTATATAAAAAAATAAATACAGAGGAAACCGAAACCAAACAACTACCGGAGGCTTGAGACAAAGGCTTCTTACAATAAATTGAAGAGAAGTTAAAATTTATCGACAGCAGGATTTTTTAAATAATTTTGTTTTTAAAGCTTCTTTAAATTCAATCATTTTCTGGATATTGGTGAGAGCTGGGAGAAGTTTATTCCAAATGAGCGGGCCATTTACACGAAAAGAGCGATCATAGTAGACGGCTCGATATGAGCATCACCATGGTACGATCCTTAGATAACATACAAGTACTAAGGTCTTTGTGAATAATGAATTTTATAATCAAAGATCAAAAAAAATAAAAAACAACACGTTCTCTGAGCAACTGGGGCTCTCACTCTGTCAAATAAAAAAGCAACAAAAAGTTGTAATTGCGTATTATCTGGACGTTCAATCAATAAAATATTTGATTTATGAGAGTTAAAGTTTTCTGAAAAAAGCTCTCGAAGTAATTGGAGGCAAAGCTCATAGCGTGCGATGAATTCGTGTAACGAAAATCTCTTACTTAGACTCTAACGACCTAACGGATATCCGTTGCGTTACCTTGGCGGACCCAAAGCTTTGTTACCGGAATAACGAAAAGCTCCGATACAAAATATTTTAATCAATTATTCGGTCCGATATGATAGGAAATATGTAATATTACTTTCATGAAGCCTCTGTACTCTACGAGGAGGCCTCCGAGCGCTGTGTCGTTTTATTTTATTTCTGATTTCGACTTTTGTTTATGGTAATGTTTTAACGGCAAGTACCCAAAAATACACACATTGTAGTCTGCTAACTGACTAACTAACCATCTCGCCGTTTCACCGCAGGGGTAGGCAGAAAGAACGGACCGCCAAACAACTCGATCTTGGCACTTCTTGCTTCATTCACATTTATTAATTTTCTCATACACAATCTTCTGTTATTCCGACTTCCGACATGGCCCGACTCAAGTAGTTGATTCACTTGATCGTGCCATGTTTTCCTAACTAGTCTGCTAACGCAAGAAATACCGTGAATGATTTACCTGTAAATTCTATACGGGTATTGACTACACCTATTTTTAGATGTTTTGATATGTATTTCGTAGAATTAAAAAGGTTACAGTTTGAGAACTTTTGTCTCTTGAAACTTTATGCATTTTCCTAACTACCCGTTCATAATTTACATATAAATTATTTGTAGTATTGTTTGAGTTAGCAAACTATGACGTGATGTTTAGGGTTCGTTTTGAGTTCTGACCCTTAACTAAGGTATCTTTTGTCTATGGTAATATTTTAATGATGGTAACTTTGATGGTGTTGGTAATACATTTACAATAGTAACTTTTGACAACAACATTTTGATCATGGTAATAATTTTACGACGGCAACTTTCAGACATGGATTTTTTGACGACCTCCAGGGTGAAGGTTGCCGATGATAGACACTTTCCAATAATATCAAGCATTTTCATGGCTTCAAAATAAAACTAATAAAAAGTGTGGAAAACTTATAGGTTCGCTCTCGTTGTTGTGATATTGAATGCTTGAATGGCATGACAGATGAACTAGAGCAAAATGTTTTCATATTACAGAGAAAATAATACAATAGAGATTTCCTAACAAGCAAGCATGTCACTGTTATTTTATTTGCGAATAAATGAATCCTCACAATCTGCAGGCAACTCACATTGCACTGCAAAGTATTAGTATTTACTTTCCAAAAAGCAATGAGCAACTCCTCCCTTTTACAATTGTGCGGAATTGATGGAAAATTTTCTTTTTTTCTCTAGTAGCTTTGGCAACAGATTCCAAACTAACCCAAACCGCCAATAAGTAAAACACAGAATAAGAAAAAGGTTCGGTTTGTTTACAAAAACAGAATCTTTAATCGGATTATTTAGTTTGACCCTTTTTTTAAATGTTTTAAATTTGTTTACAGAGGTCAAAATAACGTGAAAAAAACGCGGACCGCAGTGATTTCGTGTCACTAAAACTGTTTATGTTTTATTTCTGAAAATCTTCGAATTTCAGTCGCTGCCGGTCAATACACGAATGACGAAGTCATGTATTCGAGAAATGCGTGAATCCATCTTGTGTCAAATTTAGGATGTCATGTGGTTTTCCTTCAGCTGTCAAAATGGTAGGCAAATTTGCCAACATGGCAGGTCTATTAATTCTGACGTCATTGCTTCATAGCAATTAATTTGAATTGATTCACATGTTGAAGTACATACTCGTATATTGTAAAAATATATTTTTATGTGTACTGAAAAAAAGGTTTTTTGCATACCATTTTATCACAACTTATTCTCGATAAAAAAAAACATGTTTGAAATGAAATTAGGGTACGATGGGTGCAAATTGAAACAATAAATTCTCCTCCACTCCTTTCACCTTGACAGGTGTAAAAGGTCATAGAGTTCACGAATGTTCATTCATTCGAAAGACAATAAATACCCCGACACCGAATTACTACAAAAAAATGTAAAGCAATGTCAGCACCATAAATGAAAATAGAAAATGCCGTGTGTATATTTTGAAAAATCAAAAATAGCTGTTTTTATTAATGTTTAAGGTAAATGTAAATGACAATTCAACCGCCTTATAGATGACACCTGATCAAAGGGATTCCAAATTAATAAAAAGGGTTACATCAAAAAAATGTTACCAAAAAAAGTCATTGCATTTGGTTGGTTATTTTACTGTGCGAGTGTATTTTACTTGTCCTGCTGAAACTTTCTATTTTCTTGTAGGCAGAGTTCAGTCATGCGCAGATACTGAGTTTGGCACTGTGCGCCTGCGCGCTGAGAGAGGGCTTTCGGGTTTCAGTGGGCGCACATGACGTCATAGGGTAGGATCGATAGCGCCCCCAACACTCAGAGCTCCGAACCAAACGTTTGGCAGAACACAGCCTTGGTACTGTCGCGGTTTTCACGAAAAACTTCAATAAAAACCACGTCGAATCATCAAATAAACGTGGAAAATCATCATTAAAACTACCCTTAACAATTTAGATTCAAAATTCTGCTATAAAACAGGAGAAAATACGTTTTTTTTCGCTGTATTTACAAAAACCAATGTGCTAGGGGATGTATTTTTTGTAATGTGGTTCTCCAGAGCACACGTTTTTTTGGGGTAGTTATGAATCTAAAGTGAAAATTTTTATCGTCGATTTCGAAACGAAAGCATTATAATCGATAACAGAAAAGCGACACAGCTGTGACATCAATGTATCAAATGTGAGTACAAATAAAATCTTTTTTCTATGACATTACGTAATATTCTCGTATGATCGGATTTTTGCATTAAACGCTGAGATTCTATGTAAAAAAAGACATTCATACAGTTGTTCAAACAAATACGTTTTATTATAATTATTATTTGTGGATTTTAAACTGTAAAATTGGTCTGTTGACAATGTAAGACTGCTGAGAGCACGGACTATCTATTTGATTTTATGAAAAAATATTGAGTTGTTGGTGACAGCAAGGTGCCTAAGGTATTTAAATCAAAAATGTTAAATATTTAATTTCTATGAGGGTGGGTATTCAGTGGAACAGACAAATAGACTTGTTAAAAAGCAAAAAAAAAATCGATATAATTGCACATTATTAAATTTAAGAAAGAATCTGTTTTAATTTCCATTTCTCTAATCTGTACTCTATTGTAACACCTTCACAAAGATTGATTAATTGCTGAAGATGATTTGCAGATTTTACATTTCTTTACAAAGTATAGAACTTCAGTTCAATACCGAATACAACTATTATATTCTTTCAATTTTTCTTGAAAGCTTTCTATTCCTACAATGCCTGTGATATTTCTTATAATATTGCTATAAGCTTATGAGTTCTGATTTATACGTATTTAATACTTATTAGTTACGAAATATGATTTTTGGTCTTCTTTTTGTAAAGCGCCCTTGAGTTGGAGTATTGGCAAAAGTACAGCAATTAAAATATCCATTAGTAAAGTGTTAATAATATGATACTATCACGAAAGTCGGGGATGTTTTGATAGTCGAACCCTTAATCCGTATTTTTCTGTTCGACCCATTGCATCCTTCCACTCTGTTACAAGTCAATAATGAATTAAATATGTTTTTAAAGACATTTCCACAAAAATTATTTGACCAATTTGGTTATAACCGCCTCAATCGATATGTTATTAGAATAAATCTGACCCCAAACTAGGTCACCGGAAATACCATCAGAACTAGGGGTGATTTAAGGCGTTGATGGTGGGGAAGTTTAACAGGGTTTTACATACTGCTCCTCCCTTTTCAGAACAGCAAAACGGAAAAAAAAATTATGGTCCGAAAGATTTTTAAATATGAAATAAGAAGAATAACCTCAAACATTTTTAAGCACAGGCTTTGTTGATTTCATTGATTACTAATAAAAATATCTTATAATGATGTTCATCTCCTTATCCTGGTCAGATCAGGGAATCGCAGTTTGGTCCGTTGCGTCTCCCGCTTATTACGGCAAAGTTTCTGTATTCGTTTTCCACAGCCTTTTCTGGGGTGAATGAATGTATGTCCTTCACCTGATTGGCGATAAAATTTTGATCAGTGGTCGTTTTGCTGGAATTCGTCTCCCAAATCATCTCGTCTGGGAATTTTCTAAAAATAGTAGCGGCGAGGGTTCGATCGAAGAAATTGTGTACATATTTATACTATAGGCCAATCGTTATCCTGTAGATTGCAGTACGAAACAACTCTGTGGAACTGCACACGTAGAATTCACTTGGGTATCGAGGTTATGAGGTGTGGCGTTTTTTTAATACGTATTTCATAAAACTTCCCCGGAATATCACTTAGTAATCTTGTATTTGCCGGTCCTCACGATGTGACCTATACACAAAGAGTTTTATTATTTTTGCATCTGGTACGATTTGATATATTATATTTGACCATTGGGTGAATCAGTGCCACCTGTCCACGGTGTGGGGGTTGCGACCAAATATTCACATTTCAAAGGTTTTTATCTTTTATGTTAATGTTAGTTTTGGTGTCCAGGTTTCTACTCCATTCAGAATAGAGAGGACTTAATAACCAACCATTATTATTCTCCAATGCGTCTGATCGTGAATTGTGTAAAATGGCAACAACCAATTAATAACTTTTATAAGAACACATACATTTGTTTTGAGCCTATTCAATTTAATATACATATATTAATAAATCTATTAAAGATACAGGGGTTAAAATTCTTCACCGTAATAACAAAGGCAAAAAAAATTGATAATTTAGAAGCACTTTTTGGCAATCATCATTGTGATTTTTCGTTATCCTCTTTGAAGTATAAAACTGTATCAGTTGGTTTCAGCTATTTAAAATTATCCGCTGGTTCAAGATTTATTTCAAAGACAGAAGTAATTCGTTTAAATACACTTTAAATCCGGTAACCTCCACATAATTTTATAATTCTCTTTATTCCGATTGGGCTATGTACAATACTAATGTTTCAATAACTTCTTGGTATTGTTTTGGTAAATCGAGGATTTTATTTAATTTTTCACTGGTGTCATCTTATCTGTCGTAAAATTAATTTTTGAAAATTGGATGGATTTTTTCAAATCGGCTAATTCCGTTTTGATTTTTGAAAACATGTGTGATTTCAACTCAGCCAGTTTACAATCAATGAGCGAATCCACATTTTTTTTTGTTCTAGGCAGATCTTGTTGAAGACATAATGTTAGTAATGAGACAATTAAATATCCCAGCGAGTTTAATCGGGAACAAGCGGCTAGGTGCCGGGCGAAGTCAAAATTCGGTGTACCTTCACGTCGCGCAACAACACACACTTGATATTAGAAAATCCCTAAATATAAATTCTAGTATATTAAATAACCAAGTAAATGTATCTTATAGTCAGGCCTGTTATAGAAAATTTTCCTCTGAACCGCTCTGTTCCTCCGAAAAAAAAACCCTAATTACACCTTTCTCTTTGGTCGCTTCCCACTCGAAAACCTAAATATTTATGTATGTCTGTCATTATTTTGTGTCTTATGTTAGATTTAATATTGTCCTGACGAAGGAACGCTTCTCCCGGAACCGGTCGATCATTATATGAAATTGAAGCGGCTTACAACAGACGTATGTGTTTATATCATAATTATATTTATCAAGCCATAAAAACTACAATAACCTCCACATTTAAATGCGCTGTTTTAATAAATATAATTAAAATCTTCCGTTAAAAAAAAACTAACATACGTAAATATTTTTAATGAAACATTTTATAAATAGAAGGAAATTTAAATATTATGTAACAATCAAATTAAGAATCGTGGCTCTTTCAGACACAAGAACTCCTCTTTTCTGATAAGATATACACGACCAAGAATACCATTTAATTAAATATATATTGTAAATTACTTGTAATGCAACTTATAAGAATTTAAAAAAAAAGTTTTAATATATATATAATAATTTTTGTAAGCCATATATTGGACTCCACTGTCGCTTCTTTATTGGAAACGGTCGTTAAATATATATATTTTATGAACGTTTTGAAAAGCTCCATCACATATTGATAAGGGAAGAGATATTTAAACGATTTTAACTTTAGCTTTTTAATTTTAGCTTCACTTAAAATAAACACGAGCTGTTTTACAACGCATTTGTGCCATTTTCAAAACATATCTCTTTTAAATTCTTTCATCCAAATTCAAGTCTCGTGCCCAGATTTTATTTAATTCGTTTATCTCGATACCATTAGTTTAGTAATCCCTGAAACATAAGTCTGCAAGGAAACCCTATTTGAAACCCCATTTGGTAAGGGTAAGCGTCACCCATCTTGATCTCATAAATCAGCCTTATCAATCTTTCGATAATGCCTCATTTTTAAAGCTAGTTTTATAACGGTTAATTCTTCTTTTTGTCCTCACATTTCCCATTCAGAAGTTTGTAAAATTAGGAATTAAATTCTGTATTGGTATTTTTACAAGTGTGACTGTTCAAGGGGTGATAAATTAAATGAAATTATGTACTGGAAAGAATGGTTATAACGTAAAATAAAACGAGATCTTGATAGAATATGCAATTTGTGTATTCAGCCACACCCAAACAATGTTTTCATTGAATTATCTTAGCAGTTATTTTTTTTAAGCGACGACAATGGTCAATATCCTCATATAAGAATCCGGAGGTCGCGTATTTGAATCCCGCGTGATAAAAATATGTGATTATTAACAGAAAATAGAAAAAAAAGTAATCATATTTGGACATGCGGACAAAGATCACATACTAAGTTCCTTTATATACAATAGGCTACACCCCCAACTAAAAACACCCCGTGCGAGAAATTTATTCAATACCAGATTAAAAGAACACCCTTTAATGAGTGATCTCTCGGCAGCCGAAAGTATCACGCATGTCATCGCGTAGATTTGATTTAGTATATTCGTAAATTTATTCAAAATGATTTATTCCTACGTTGTTTACCTTATTATGTGTTGTTGGACTGTAATGAGGTATATTTATTTTGAATAATTTTAATTTTACTATATAAATCAATGCTTTTTTTTTAGTACAAACACTTTTTCTGTTTTCTATATTAAATAATGTGAAGTGTACTACACATATGTTATAATGTTAACAAAATAAATTATTTTATATGTATATATAGATATGGACTACTTGCCTACAACACGGCACAAGCTAGCGTAGCAAGTAGGGAACAATAAAAATGTAAAGAAAGTAAAATAAATATTAATTATAAAAATTATACAAAATGCAAAATTAAACAAAGTACAGCATTATACAAGTTATAAAAAATACAAAATTATACAAATTTAACAAAATTATATAAATTAAACAAATTATACAAATTATATACATTATACAAATTATACTAAATACAAAATTACACAAAATACAAAATTATATAAATTATATTTGAGGCACTTTTTGGAGTAGTACATCCACTCCGTATCGCCCTGGTGAAATACCACCAGCCGTGTTTTGTACCAGATATGAAAAGCCAGGTTATTCCACATTGTTCTCTTTCCAACTATCTCCAGTCACACAACATATACAAATCGGGGATGCCATAGTCCCACTGGCCGCTTACAGTAGTATTCACACAGAAAACATTACTAATTCATGGTCTTCGAAAACGCACTTTACAAAACTACTCTTTAACGATAACCCCACTTTAAGTGTACGGCCTATTTATTTGGTAAAACTGGTCTCACTCAATGGGATAATAACTCGCACAAAGTTCAGTTATTTGGGGTAACTTTGCTGCGGGTGAATGCCGGAACCAATCGTGTGCAAAGTGGCCATGAAATGCTTTAGATCTAGATCATTGGCAAAGAAAATACTAGATGAAATCTTTGCTCGTGAAATTTACATTCATTGTAAAAATCACCAATTTGCTGGGTGGAGATTGGTGGGCTCAATTTGAAAAAATTCAGCTATTGAATTTTTTTTTGTCGAAAAAAAAGAAAATAGAAACTGAATGGATAGGAAAAGACTGACACTGGAAAAAAATACTTAAATCTATTTTATATGGCGTAAATAATTATAATAGATTGTGTCCCAGCCTTAATGTGTAAACGATTTACAAATTCGTACCGAAAATAGTAGTACTAGCTGGCTTATTCAAGGAATTTATTTTTAGTAGATCGTTCCCTTGAAACAACAAGATTATATCTAACACAGCAATGTCATGCGATAATGGGCTCTAGGGAATACAACATTAGAGTTTATTATCGCATAACATTGCCGAGTAAAATACAACTTTGGTGTTCCAATGGCACGAGATTTCTACAAAATTTTGAACAATTTATTAAAAAATATGGAATGATCAACAATACAAATTTTTGCGTTTTGTGGATAGTTTAAAGCTCCACATCTCATGATGGAAAAACTTTTTGTGCTAAATATAGTTCAATTTAATAAATGAAATAAAAATAACTTTGTAATCACCACTTTATTAATGCATTCATATCAACATGTTTCGAAAGCGATGCTTTTCTCATCAGGAATATACATAATACTAAAAAATAATAATGTCAAGTATAGACAAATGATAAACATAGAACACAATAATGTAAGAATAGACAAATTTTAAACATAAACAAAAATTGATTAAAGTAGGCAATAATTATTGAAAAATGTTAATAAAAAAAAATTATAAAGCATTGAATAACAAATTTATATTATAAATTAAATGGAAATTATTTTTATTTTCAGTATCAATATGAAAATAAATTCAAGAGATAGCTATTTAAAAAAAATTATTGTAAAGTTAAATTTACTTATAAATTCCAGACAGTAAAAGCTGTGGAAATATCATCCCGCAAAAGCGCGTCGTTGAAGAGTTTTCTGTTTACATTTCAGATTTATTGTTTCAGCTAATTTTTCTCGGATCACTTATCAACGTATTAATTAGATTTTTGAAGTGTTTTCTTGCGAGGTATCCTATTTCAACACTCGAAAGGGTAATAAGAAGTCATATTTATTCATAATGAACTCAATAAGACGGTTATTTACAAACTAGCTGATGTGTACCCGGCCTTGCTCGGGATTTTTTTTTTTATAAAGTTATGAAGTTGTAAATTCTTGCTTGTCGTTAGGGTGCCATAATTGATTTGACAGCGAAAGTAACTATCTTAAAATAAAGAAACATTCCAAACGTTTTTTTTCAAAGTATATCTAAATCATAAAGTTCTTAAGTAGGTACCTACTCGGGTTTTCCGTTTTGAAAATATTCTACCCAAGAAAACATTATTCTTTTGAATATCTATGGGATAACCGAAATAAAACATGGCGGGTTCAATGTTTTTCATACTAATTTTAAAACGTTATAGCAACAGTTTTACATATCGGATTTCACTCAATCTACTTTCTAAACCTTCCCGGCACTAATAAAAACTGACTGTGCTACTTTCAGCGAAACCGGTCAAGTGGTTTTTGAGAAAATCGAGGACAAACAAACAAACTTACATTGATTTTTATATTTATAGATTTCGGACCAAACAAGTCGTCCAGAAATAGAGAAATGTTCATAAATACAAGTAGTAGAAGTAAATTTTATGATATAATTGAAACACATTAATTAATAGGAAAACACAACAAAGCAGAAATATATGGTACAAGGGTTATTTACGGCTATTTTGTGACATGCGTCAAAATATAGTCGATAATCACGACATCGTTGAACAGTTGAACCGCTCTGTTGATTAGCGCGTTCTGTTAAGCAGAAGTTCTCTCTTTTGAAGCATGCAATAGAACTTGAGATCTCCCACGAGTATATTTGTTAGGGATTTACAAGTTAACCTATTTCAACATAAGTTGGTTAATTTTTCGTGAGCTTCCAAGGTGTAAAAATAAAACATTCCTGTTAAAAATCAGGATGGATATGGATGGAATGGGTAATAATATTCCGACATATACAAGAAATGCATAAACTTATTTTACCCTCTTTTTATTTCGAGGATATACTTCTGTTCTGAAGGGACCTAAATAATGGAACTCTGTTCCAGGATGCCATAAAGCCATTCTCGTGTCTTTTAGGACAATGCTTTTCAGGTTGTATTATTTAAGTTCAATTTCAAACGGTTATATGATACCCTTATATTATATAATCGTTCGATTTATCGACTGATTGAATTTGATTCAATAGGTTAACTTTGGGAATGATTGTTGTCCCACGCCTTTGAAAGAGATAAGGATCAGCCCATGCATGAATAAGGTTATTCGACTAACCACTCATTTGGATGTCAAATAATTGGTTTATAATTTAATGAGCCGTGTGGAAAACAATCATCCCCTTTGGGTTTAGATTAAAAGAATATTATTGTTACTTTTCCCTTTACTCGTGATTCTATGGATTTCAGTGCCTACTTATAAGTATAACGCCTACAAGGCTGGAATAATTATTTAAATATCACGTTTTACAATAGAATTACCTAGTTTCGTTGTCATAAAGCAGCGGTGGGAAACTTCCGGCCTTCGAACATTTTTGGTTCCGTTTGAAAAAAGCACAGAATGAAAAAAAATGGGACAGGGAAAATCCAGAGTTGGAGCATGCATGTGTACCACTCGTTCTTACACTCGAAAGGGTATGTCTGTTTTCTTATCGGCTGTTCAAAAGCATCATAACAGAATGCAAAACTTTATAATATGAATTGCTTTCGGAATACAAGAACGGTTTTCTCTCACGGTGTGTCATCACGATGGTCCGCAACTTGAATTTTGTGAAAATGATTTTTTTGCGTTTGGAACACGACAATGGTTTTTTTCGGATATGTCTTAAAATATTAGTCTACATGTTTGATCTGTGAAGATTTGTGAACATAACGTTTTTGTGGTAAATGTTGAGGGAACAATAATTACGAAGTGCTTTGTGTTTCAACGCTTTCCTTACCTTTTCAATATCTTGCCACTATTCTGCCCATATAAATGGTTAAATCAATGTAAAACCATCCTTATCTTCTGTGCGTTATTATAGTTGCAGACTCAAATTTCGTATTATGAGTGTAAAAATAATTTATAAAATAAAAATATTCAGATGAAATGTAACTCAAAGGGTAAAACCATTTTTGTGCTCCGAGTGTAATATAAAATTATCATTGCAGACTCGTATTCTGCGAAATTTTCAGGAAGACCATTAGCGTGTTCAGAGTGCAAATAATTAAAGCTGGTGGACTTGCATGCAGTTAAGTCAAAATCAGTTATATTTTCCGAATTCATTTTTAAAATTCTAGTTGCGAACTCGTCTGCTGACGCAATTCGAAGGAAACCATTCTCGTGTTCCGAATGTAATTATAAAAACAAGTTACAGACCATTTTCTGCAAAATTTGCAATAAAAACATTTACGTATTCCAAACTCAAAGATAAACCAAGCTTGTGAACGCACATGTATATACACGCTTCAGTTAAAACCAGTCTTGTGTTTCGAATGTATTTACAAAATATGAGTTGCAGACTCACTTTCTGAAGCAATTCGAAGGAAACCGTTCTTGTGCTGCATTTGCATCCGAAAACACGATACTTGGTGATACATTTTGTTTTTCGAAGAATTCTTGCAATGCGTTACATTAAAAAAATATATTACTAAAAATAAATTGCAATCTAATCTATGCCCGATTAAATGAGGATATGGTAATGTTATTGGTGATTCCCCCCCCCCCCACTCTGCCTTTACCTGAAAATCAAAGTCTAGCCCGCGGGTGATATTACAAACATTTAAATGGCACCCGAGGGCAAAAAGTTCCCCACCTCTGTCATAAAATAAGCATCCAACACGATAATATCGAAAATGACATCAAATTTTAATTAAAAAAAAAACAACCTTATGATACGGGTACCGCGATCCGTCTGCCATTATAAAACAGCAATCTTTATTGTATTATCAGAGAAAATTTTAACGCCGGAGACACCAACTCTGAACAAGTTAGTAGAATTGCACTCGTACCAGTAACGTTAATTTCGAAGCTATGAGTTGCGTCGTCTTCAATCAATGTTCCGCTGAATTTATCAACTGGGTGTAGTACAGTTTTTGACTTAACGAAAAAACTCTAAATCGTGGTTAAACCGATTCAATGCGATTCCGATAATAGTCGGGTTATGTATCTTTGGCGTCAGTGTGGGCCCCGAACATAGCCATTGTTCATTTTTAAAGTACGGTATTTATAGACACCTGTGTGATAGATATGGAAGGGATTTATCTTTTATGTCATAGGTATGACATTCTTCTGTAGAAATTTACTAAAGCTGGATTTTATAAATCAACGTACACGGGGCCAGTGGCCGATTATCGTTCTTCATGCACACAGCGCGTGCGCGACAATATTGCTACTTACGTGAATATAGTATGTCAAGTTCGTGCGTTTAATGCGTGTAGTCGAATATAGTATATTCAGTGTATATAATTATGATAATGCTGACATTTAAATAGATGGATATGATAATTACAAACCTTCTGACACAATAAAATTTTAAATGGTAGGTAAAAAGTAGGTTTTTATTATGAAAGTTCATATTGAAAAATCCATCTCAGTATTGACGTCATAATCGCCATCCGTAATGAATAGGTTAATAGTAAAAATATGGATAATACTATAGGTACTAAGAAATTCCATCTTCAAAGAAAAAATCCATACTATGCTTGCACGATTTGTGATTGTCGTAAAGTCGTTAAAAGTGTATAATTTTGAAGAAACTTTCGTTGGAATATTATTTATTATTGTACCTAAGTAAATACAATTTGTCGTAAAATGTAGTCGCGTGACGTACATAGTTTTATTACTACATCGATTGAGCAACTGATGAAGACAAAGATGGAAGACTCGGAACAAAAGACATTTCATGTGATATAATATAGGAACTGCAATACGCATTCTAAAGCGCCTCTAAAACGGTCAATAATTTTTGTCAAAGTGTTTACGCGATTGACAATAATAATTGTAATTAAAGTGCGAACGACGGAACTTCAATCAACCGGTGTGCGAATATAGTGATAATCTTTTGATTTTCCTTTCAATAAATCTGGACAATTGCGATAGAATACAATGTTATAAGTAAGTATAACAAAATCTCGTTCTGCGATGAAACTGAATTCCGAAATTCTTAACTGGATTGAAAGCCTCAACCAAGGAATGAAAAAGGGACACACATGTTGTCGTTAACAATTTACTCAAGTTTCTTTTTGTACTTGTTGAACGAAATATATTTAATACATTTTTTTCTGTAGGTACTATTCTTTTTATACTAGATAATTACACTTTTCTACGCGTATCATATTGCCATCCTGTGTCAATACTAGCATTTTTTCATTCAATTTTATATAATGGCACTATATGAGCTAAACTTGTCAATTTGACTGCCCTAAAACGGGAGTTTTTCCCAGTTGGGCAGTCAAAGCTTTCTTTAATTTTATAGTTTAATAATGTAGTGTTTCAAATAAATAAAGGGTTCAATAGATCCACCATGTTTGCTGCCTAGCGAGCAATTGGAGAACTGAATAAACGATTGTCAATCGCACAGCACAACGATCATTCCGCTGCATCAATGTCGCTTGTCAATGCGCCAATTCAAAATATCCGTCATTCCCCCGATAATGAGAAGTCACAATTAATCAATTTCCCCTGTAAAGATCAACTGATAATTATCTATCCCACCTACAACGTAAATTCATGTAAACATGACCGTCTTCAGTGCGCTTAATGTAGAGCGCAGGCCAACAGTTATTTTTTCAAAATTTAACTGGTACCTAGCTATACAAGTATATTAACTACCTTATACACAAATTGAAGGATTCTATTCAAACAAGGTTTTTGTCACGAAAATGGGTGAATATCAATAATATTTACATTTCCAAGCTCGCTTGTCAAGTAATAAGTTAATTTGTTTGTTAAAAAAGGCGCATTCTGTTTCAGGTTCTAGAGATTACAAATTGTGATTTTCAAATATAGTCTTCACATGTGCATTAAGGTACAGAGATTTAATTCAAGAAAATTTTATGATCAAGTGCGTACTCTATTGGACGTTAGATGGCATTAGTAATTAAGGGGTATATATCCACCATAAATTTCAATATCAATGCACCTGTGTGTTTTAAAACTAACATTCTCATCAGTGTCTATTTCATAAATCAAAAAATCCTATACAAACTCCCTAGTTAATTTGTAAAAAAACTCACAATTTAAAACATTAGTAATAATAATAGTAATTTTATTACTTCTATAGAGCCGTTTTCATGGGAAAATCACTTCAAGAGCGCTTTACAATTAATTAAATAACATATCACTTGACGTACAACCAATACCTTATAGCTAAACTTTATTACTAATGGCTTATAAGTAAGATTTTTAGCTATTGACTTACAACTAAGACTTATACCTAGGGATTAACTACTGCGACTTATAATTAGTGATTTACATCTATGGCTTATAGCTAGTGACCCACTAAAAGTGATAGGTAGTGTAATGGTCTAACCATCATCCTTTTCTTTTAATAGAACCCTGGAAAATATTTTTTTTTATATGCATAACTTTCATGCTAGAAAAGCTTAAGGGAGCGACATCTATCGACTTGTGGAGAGTTTGATTACAGTGAATTATAATCCAATAATTTTGATTCATAAAACTCGTTGCAACATAAAACCACGAGATGGCAGTGAGAAGAAGGCGTACCCTCTTATAAATAAACATCACAGGATTGGGTGAAATCAACGAAAAAGTTACCAATCAAACGAGTGTTCTACATAAACAACAATTAGTGGTGACAGGACAAAGGAAATATTAATTATTTATGTGAATCGAAAGGGTTCAGATCAACGGCCTATAATATAAACATTTCACTAGCGGTCGAACAGGACGAGAAGAGGTCGTGAACTTTAAAGGAAACAATGGGAAATGCAGAGATGAATAACCATTGAAAATGGAAGTAGAAAGTAAAAAATAATATGCAAAATGTTAATTACAAATAAAAAAACTACAAAGAAATGATTTATCTTGCACGGGGAAAGGCGTGTTTGCATTAGAATTTAGACAGAAAGACGTGTCATGTAAGGCTAAGCGGAAAAACAACGAATTAGAGAAAATAATTCAGAGAACAATAGCTTCAGCAGATGAAAAAGGGAAGAAACAAGAATTATACAGTATGGAAACTTCGGCAAACTTAAGAGGCGATTTAGGCGAGACTAATGTGAAATAGAAGTACAATTTTCAAATTTCAGGAACGTAGATAATTACAAGGGAGTGAAACTAGGCTGATTTTAGGTGATAAAAGGTATTAATTGAGTAGATTCGGGACATCAGATATTATGAAAATGTAGATGAGAAATGTATCAATCAATTATAAAATTTAAACTGAAGGAATTCAATAGAAATATTGAGATATATGGACTACTACCTTGAATATAGTTCGATACATTTAGGTAAAATTTTGAGGTTGTCAATGACTAATGTAAACAAGGCGACAAGAATTGTTTATCCAAGCGATCAGATGAACATGAAACTCGGGCAATAAAGAGATAAACGAACAATTAAAAATATACAGGGAAGATAGGAATATTTATTTAAGGAAAAGTAATAAAAAATAATGGGTTTTCGATTAACTCTGATTTATATCGGTTTTTTACAAAAGTAATGATTATTACCCATAGTAAACAATAATCTAATGTGATATTGAGTTAGAGTGGAATGGAGAAAGGGGAGTGGCCGGGAAAGAAGTGAACGAACTCATATCTACCAGGTTTGGGGTAGGTAAATCGCAGGTAAAAACGCCAATAAATTAATACATAAAATTATTAAAGGTGGTGAAAAATCAATTAAGGATGATATCAATCGACCCGGATGAAAGTATAAGCAGACGATAGGTACATGCAAAAGGTGTAATACAGTTAGACCAGGAAGAAGCAGTGCAACACATTGAAAAATCATTCTGGAAAGGTATATTTATTAACTCAGGCAGGTGAGGAGGGGAAGAAATTATAAAGTGTTTACACCAATATTAGGATCAATTGAGAATTGCACGAAAATATGCGTTAATCGAATATTCACATGTTAGATCAGAGAAAAACCATGTTACCATCGGAAAATTCATAAATAAAAAGATATCGAATATCAAGATAACCAGGGACTAAGGGAATTTCTAAAATTGAACGATGTGAAGAAGGCGCTTCTTTAAATAAAATTCAATAATGACATAGTGGCTATGATTACGAGATACCCGAGTTCATAGGCGACCAAAGAATAAGCGATAGATAATATTTTCAGAAAAAAAAACATGAATCGAAATTTCCAATTCTATAATAAGGAACAGCAGGGCGATCTAGAGGAATGAACTAAATTCGATCCTGGCCGGAGTGAGGAAAAGTGATGGATTCAGAGGCGGGCCAGATTTTATCTAAATATTTACATTGAAGAATTACAGTCGAAATTAGTATTACTTACATATAGGTTTACGAGTTAATAGAGAACATAATTTAATGTAGGTATGGAATGGAGTTAAATCCTTTTGATTCTAAGCTAGGTATATAAGGCAATGTAATGAGGGAATATGGGATTAGTCGCGGAATACGTCGGGCGAGAAAAAATTAAATTACGTGCTGGCCGATTTTAAGTAATTGTTTTGTTTTTGGACTTAGGAAGTTTCATTTGATTTGTTTCTTACAATTAAATAAAGTTTTAAATAAATTCTTTTAAATAGTTGTTGGATTGATTCAACAATAGTTTGATTTAATTCAATAATAGTTTGATAAATATTGAAGTTTTTAAAATTCATTATAATTAAGTTGATACTAAAAATTACTTCTGTGAATTAATTAAAATTGGTGGCTTTAAGTGAAATTATAATAATCGAAAGTGTTTATAAATAAAGTGTTTGAATCGAAGTCTTCTAAAATTCATTATATTTAAGTGAAGTGATATAAAAAAAAGTGACCCAGTAAATAAAGTGTTTTGTGTTCGAATTAATATTGTATTAAAATAAATTCTCTTGTTGATCTAATACAATAATAGTTTCATAAATAGTGAAATTTCCTAAAAATTAATAATACTTAAATTACGTTAAAGATTCTAAAAGTTGTAATTAAATTAATTTTCTCAAAACTGTTAGAGCAATGTGATAATAATAATAATTTAATAAATATTGAAAATTTCTAAAAATTTATAAAGTTATTTGTTTAAAGATTTTTAAAATTAGCTTCTGTGAATTAATTAAAATTGTTTAAATGAAATATGGTTTAAATTATATTTTATGTTGAACTGAATTTATTACGAGTTTAAGAAAAATTAAATATAATTGCGTTTAAAATAATTTAGTGAAAGTTTAAAAACAGCTGAGTCTTAGTTTCACATAATTCATTTTTAATACTTAGTGTGGGATTAATTTCGTAAAAGAAAAATAATAAAGCTCTAAAATATTACCAAGCGTTCGGTTTACGGATTTAATTAATAGTTAGTAAAGAAAATTACGTGAGTACAAAGAATAAAATAGGAAAATAAAACAACAAAAATTTAAATATTATCTAATAATATTTGGATTTAGAGATCATTAAATTTGAAGAAATAGTACAAACCGGTAGATCACGAATTGAAATTAGGAAACACTAGATTGTATTAAGTAAATATTTCTAACTTAGATTAAACATTCCAGGCAGGGAAGTTCAATATTTTCTGAATCTTCATATTGGCGTGTATAACCCGTCTGGAAAAATTATGAATTTGTCGGAATTCAGGTGAGTCAAATTAATATACAAGTTTTCAGGATCCCGGGGAAAGCGAGGATGGAGATATGAATTATATTTCTAATGACTTATAAGTACATGTATTGTATGTGTGTATATGTGAATGTGTATATATATATATTTATATTTACTGTTTAATATATAGGTCAATACTATACGACCGTTATCTATCATGAGTGAATGTTTTGTATACTTGAACAAAGCCGTTCTAATCAAATATTTGTGCTACCTTCATGAGATATTTTACGATAAATCTTTCCTTTCGCATTGAATTATAATTAAACTAGTACTATAGATAATTCAATTGTCTCACTCATTACCAGCACTTGACTTTTAAATATTCAAAAATACCTATTTTTTCCATAAATACATTTAAGTATTTATAAAAATTTCCGGTAGATACCTACCTGTATAATTGTCTTTTATTGAGTTAATTCATAGTCAACAACTTCAGAACATCTTTTATAGGTATTTCACTGTGTAGTGAAATAACTTCGGCTAAAGACTTGGCCTTTACTAAGAGTATGTATGTGTGTATAGGTATATATATAAAGAAAGTGTATAATGTATCTATCAAATCTATATGGTCGTTATTTATTTTATGTTTATTTATATACAATGTTTAATATGTATATATATATAAAACCAATTATTATATTTATGTATATCTCCTATAAAAACAATTTATTTTATTAATATATACATTTTCCCTAACATATAAATTCGAAAACTAACGTTACTAATATTATCAACATTCCAAACGATTTTTTATTAATTCAAAGATCGTTATCATTCTAAAACAAACCAATGAATCCTAATTGTTATGCTTCCTGACGGGGGTCTCTGACACTTAATAACTGTCGCATATCTCAATGACACACTTCCTCGACTGTTATTAAAACTAGGTCAACATTCCAAACCACACCTTCTTTTATCGAAGTATGTAGATACGTATAAGTATGTATATATATATATTCGAATTTCAGTACATCTTACGAAGAATAAGTACTTTAACAAACGTCGACATTTAATTGAAAAATAACTATCATCTTTTGCGATGGACTATCATCTTTTAGAAATCACGTATTTGTAGTTTGCGTACATAAATATTTTTATAGCGCCATTTTCATAGAAAGATTCAATTCAAAGGCGCTCCACACCCGTTCGAGCATATTGATGAATTCAACAGAACAAACAAAAACCCACATTACTGGAAATATCAAAATAAGCATAATCATTCGTCGACAATACGTTCCCAAGTTATGTTATAAAATTAATTTTATCTTCGACTTAGGTTTTCAAGGTTCAGGCCTTGCAAATTTTGGGCTTTTGGAGTCCTACCCTTTCTCCAAACAAAAAAATCAATCTACAGTTAAATTCAAACTACATGAGATAGCAGGGTCTCATTAAACCAACCTGTCAACCAAACCAAAAAGTAATATATCATGTATATTGTATTATCACTTTTACGTATATTCTTATGTAATATGTCTGAATATCTGGCACAGATTCACGACCTGTGTTAGAGATGTCAGATCCACAATTTTCTGGGAAAACTGGAGTATTGTGGATTATAAAAACTCGTATTGTTTACATATATTTATAATTTGTACCTATCGATTGGGCAGAAATAATTGCTGATTTAAGCGTGGTTATCTCTGAACTCTTGATGCGGGGGACGGCCTTTCAACCCGGACTTTGCAAAAATTCGCAAGTATCTAATGTTGTTTGACGAGGGACGGAACCGGTTTGATCTCCTTTAAATGTAACTGTCTGGAGGACGGGAATTCGGAGGGTCTCGGACCCATGGATAAGGAAGGTGCTCTTTCCGTCGCGGTACAGGGGATGACCAATAGCGCACGAACTGAAAATTGAAGAGGTTACGTATACCGTTTGGTCAGGCTGTATGTCTGTGAAGAGAGAGTTACTGACCGGAAACGTGGTCATCTGAGTACTTTAGGGGTTGGTCTGGAGCCGAATTGCAGCAAAACAAACCGTATTCGATCTCTCGTCATAACAAAAGCTGTGAAAACTAAAACCTAATCATGTAAATTTTCCCAAATTTAGGAGAGGATGGAGATGGCGCCAAAACAAGTAAAACTGTACCTTTTAACCATGAAATTTATTGAAACTAAACCATGTAGAATAACACTTAGTACGATGAGGAAAGGCGATAATACTGTGATCATTACATTTATGTATACCAAATTTAAAATTGAAACTATGTCGTATTATATAGATCAGGAATAGTGCAATTAGTATAGCCCAGAAGCTAAGTTTTCCCATTAAAACTCACGATAGAAGAAAAATAGAAAATTTAGGGGTAAAGTTAGGAAAATGCTAGTCTTCCTATAGGAAATTAACGTAGATCGCATAGTAGGATAATAATAGAGAGTTCAGAACATTAAAGTCTAAGATAGGAATGTTAGGAATACGAATTCTGTCAATGGTATGCGAGAGTCTGCCTACGCTACAAAGAATAGGGGTTACCACAAATAAGGCCTTGTTTTTCCAATAGTCTGAAACAAAAAACAACACAACGTAGACTCCGGAAAAGCTTGGGAAATTGACCACATTTGAGTGCAAAATTTCCGTGAAAATCATGAAAATCGGAAACACTCGAATGTTAGCATAGGGCTAGACGTTACACGCTGGCCAAGGAGGAGAAAAACCTCAAATTGAAAGGAAAACTACAAAGAGTTTTCCAATCACATTAGTTAGAAAAATTTAAGGCAGCAGTAGAGGAGTCATCTTAAATCGGTGGCGCGAACGGAAGTCTATTGCTAAATTAAATCATAAACGAAGGAAGGACGGGCCATCACATCTTTAAAGCCTAGTAGGAGGGGGGGGCCATCTCAGCTGGCGCCGTGTGACCAGGAGCTTGTAGTAATACAAGATAGGTATATTTTCGTATTTTTTGACAGATAACGTATTCAAAATAATTAGAATTAGAAATACCTAACTAAATTTGATGTTAGCCAACCCTCAATTAAAAATACAAATAAAAAAAACTAGAAACGTTCAGACAAAAGTAGTTACGAATTACTAACGAAGCAGTTAACAATACAAAAGAATTAGAAAAATAATAAAATTTACTAAAATTTGATGTTAGTCAACCTTCTATAAGAACTAGAAATGTTTAGACACAGAGATTTAGGAATTATAATTGAAATGATTCACAATACAAAGAACCGGAGAGATATATTCAATCCACGAACGTTATTGTACCATTTAAAGTAGACAGACGCAGCGAAGAAAGTCACATTTAACAGAAAATCGTTTAAGTGTTCTATTCACAGAAAATAGACAAATCCCCAGAGACAGAATAAGATTATCGTACAGAAAAAAATGCATTATATTGATAATTTAACAAACAAACACTTCACCAGCAAGCGAGGCAAAGCGATAAACAAACAAAAGATACTCGAAATTATACAGGGTTCCTTCGTTATATCACACTTGAAATGTATAATTAAATTATATGAACATTTCATGCCGTGATATTTACATATTATATGAAATGTTCATAATTGAAAAAACCAACGAACGGGCTGAAGCCATTGTCATTGTTTATCGAATTAAGGAATTTACTGATAGGCGAGCGTGATTGATTTATGGTACTTGAGAAACAAAAATATAGATCAGGAATCTCGTTTATATAAACAACCGTGGCATTGAACCCTTAGAAGAATGCAAGTCTCATAAAAAGTAGGCCATCAATCACATTTTTTATTAAAATGAATGAACGAAAATATAGGTCAGGAATCTCGTTTATATAAACAGTCGATACGTTGAACCTTATGGAATGCAACTCTCATAAAAACTAGGTCAGGTAGGCCCATCACTCATAATTTTTTATTACATTGAATGAAGACGAATATAGGTCACTGTGTTACGTAAACAAATACGGGTGGTAATTTGATGAAGCTGGTTTTGGAGAATAGGAAACGATGCGAACATAAAATTACACTGACGAATTGAAAATATTTTGCGAATTAATAGCAGTGCAAAAAAATAAAATAAATAAATAAAAATATGTGATAGTGCAAGTGATAAGTGCAAAAGTGATTGATAATAATAAAACCGTCTGATTGCTTTGAAAATAAATAAAATAAATAAATAAAAATATAAATAATTAAATAAAAATAAAAAATATAAAAATAAAATAAAAACTTGAAAAACTTATAAAACTTAAAAATTTAAATAAAATAAATAAATAATTTAAAAAGTTAATAGATTGTAATTTATAATTTCAGGTATCAATAGGAACCTCTTTCAAAAAAAAAAAAAAATTAATTTTACGATTATGCAAATTAAGATTTAGGAATTTAAGGATTAAATTTAAAAGCAAGGGAACATAGTTTTACCATTAGATTGTAACAAGGAAACAAGATTAGATAATAACATAAGTTTAGAAAAAAAAAAAAAAAAAAATTTTTACTGAACGCGCAATACCTACGAGAAATCAAAAAAAAACAAA
>JAHDVE020009683.1:0-38619 GCA_022606495.2 Halesus radiatus | reverse complement strand
TACTGTGAATGTACGACGGCAGATTCCTATCTCCCGACAGGGCCTAATGCCTTTTTAATGTCATCGCCAAGACCTCATAATATTATCAACCCCTCCCACGAAATCCATGGAACCTTTATGCTTTATCCATTGGAATAGAAATACCGAGATTCTTATTTGCAAGATTTCAAAAATGGGTCAATTTCAATCAGATTCGTCGGTATGAATTATTTGGTTTGAATTCTCTGGTGTCTTAACAGATTAATTAAAATCTCTGAATATTGATGTTACCAAGGAAACACCGTATTTTATCCTCTGGGATATTTATTTAATATTATCGGTATAAATATATCATAAATAATAAATGCATGCCACAGTTAACTACAAGCCTAAGAATATATCACAAATAACTTTAAAATGTAATTATTAAATGTGGCATTAGGTCTTACAATGACATCACAGAGTACATAAAGAATAAAAGTAAAAGATATGCGTGCATATAAAACATATAGTAAACTTAAGTTAAATTAATATTTATATAATTAAAATGCGCCACAAAGTTATAAGTTTGTCGTATATTATGCCACATGAAAACCAATCGGTCTTACGACTCGTTCTGATGTTCAGTAGTTCGGCTGTATACAGATTGATGTGTTACCCCTCTCCAACAACCGTTCCCCTTACTAAAACAACTCTCTGCACTGCATCCCCAAAGATTCCACAGTCTCTTAGGAAAATCCCATGTACAGAGTTAATTGAAATAATATTTTTATCACCGCTATTAATCTTTTGAAAATTGGAATAACTGATGTGAGTTTGTAAATTTATTATCTAATGTGAAATGATAAGTTTGCTTACTTAGTTCAAAGAGTCTTCATTTGACGTGTAAGCTTAAATGAGGAGGTCCCCTCTGGAGTGTCTATCGGAACACATTTTATCTTACAGACACGGTGGTGGTAGTTTTATACTTTTTGCACATTATTGTTTCGTTCCATAGACACATTTCTTTATATTTTTCTAGAATTATGTCGTACCAAAAAACGTCTCAAAGATTTTCTTACCAGAACCTGCACCTAAATAAAGTGGCTGGTGTTACGTTATGTTTGTGAAACCTTCAAAGGATAAATAACCGAGGGATGGGAGAATTTAATACGTAAATCAGCGGTAGAACATTCCTTTCGGGATTGTATTCATAACAAAATCGTTCACATTCACGAGCAAGAGAAAAATTTTAATTTACCGTAAATTAAATTAAAAATATTATCATATAAATATATTACTTTTACTGGAACAACTTAGTGAAGCATATTAATATAGGCTTTGAAAAATTTTATCATTGAAGAAGAAAATATTAATAAATCAAAATGAAACCGAAAACAAGGAAATGATCGCACCTATAGTTGGAACCTAGATTCTCTTACCCAGTTACGACTATTTCCTTAATTTTTAATTTCTGTCTTTTTCTGTTCCACGTTTCATTGAGATTTGTTAATATTATCTTATTCAATCATTAAATATTACCACATATTTTTTTAGAGTAACTTCACATAGGAGGCTCTGAGTGAAATAATTTCCATCGTGGCCTATATCATCTTTGGGGATGGTGCGTGGAGGGTCTTTTAGAGGATAGGAAGGAATGAACTTGGGTCTTGGTGAGACTCATGTTGTAGTAGAGAGAAAACACGTTTGACTCCAGATTATTCCACAGTCGAGCTGTTGAAAACACAAGAACAAGTCGTAAAAGCGATCCGTTCTCATGTGAAAAATTTCAACCGTATGTAAATGTCGGCGTATTTCCCGACTTTGTACCGGTGCCGGAGGGATCAATGATGCTAGTCCTTCAAAGCATCTTCCATAAAAATACAGGTAGAAGGACAACATTCCCACCTGACGTCTGTGCCCCAAAGATTGCAATCCATTTGTAAAGATAGACGAATCTATTAAACCGCCCGTTTCTGAAAAGAGTCAAGGATTTTTTTCAGATATTTTGGGGCTCCTACCAAATTCTACAGTGGGGCGCCCTTGAGATTTGTACAGGGTCATCAGTTGTGTACTATTAAAATATCTGCGGGCCCTGTACAGGACGTCCAGTTTCTGAGAGGTTAACTTTGCTCTGGCTTCGATGGAGCCCCCATACATGAGCTGGTCACTTGGTTGTTGAGAAGATTGCTTCCATTAAAGGAGACTAGATTGAATATTGTGAGAGGTCACCACAATTCTATGCAGAGCTATAGCTATATTATAGATTTAAATATTAAATTTCCCTCGTTATCTCATTAAACCCACTGCCATTCAAACTTTCAACTTTATTAGTTGTTTCGGTTGGTTCATTTTCATTTAATTGATATAAATAGAATCCAACCTTGGCTTTATCGAGACTCAAGTAGAAGTTACGAAAATACCCTTAATAAGTGTGAAAAGTAATTTGCTAAATATATTATCCTCATTTCGCTGAACAGGCGAAAATCAATTACAACAATTAATAATTAAAGTGAAATTTGATTTCAGGACAGGCAGATTAAATGGAGATGAATTCAACATTGAATATCTTCGTGAAACTATTTATAGAAATCTAAAATAATAGAGGGTTGGAATAACACTCTAATGACCCGAGTTCAAATGCAAATGGGGGTAGTAATTTCCTTCATATTAGTAGATACAATCATTATGCAATTTAAATGTTAATACCAGTGGTGGTCCGTGGCCTATCTCAGTGGGAGTTTAATCGAATATTAATTAAGGGGAAAAAATCCCCTCCGTTGGATAAAGAGATACTAAGAATTTCTCCGGAATGTCACTGAAACCAGAAAACATTGCCTCTAAATTAGTGTGATCCATATTTTATTTTGTTGTCTCTAGGTCTAAAGGGATCATCACATCAAAACAACAGCGATTCATTTTTATTTCAAGCTAGAAACGAGATAAAGTTCGGCGATTCATTCAAATCTCTGTGGCTAAAGAACATAAAGACAAAAGCAAAAAAAAAATGATTTTGAAAATCACGATTTAACCGCCCCACTCATACGAACGTACGTGATACGGCAGCTATATTATCGCTAGAAAGCAACAAGCCGTATCCCCCACGTTCAGGTAGAAAAAAAAACTATACCCGAAACCCACAAAACATTCGTATACCTCAAGTTTAGTATTTCGAGGTCACCCGAGGCTAACGGATCTGTTACGGTATTTTTGTCTCTTCCATACAAGTTAGTATATTGTAAACACGTAATGTTATTGCGAAATCTGATGAAAAAAAACTATGTTTTTTACCTACTTTTTTAATAATAACCCAAAGAACGGGCAGTTAAGTAAGAATTATTCCTTTTATAATTAGTTTCCAATGCTAAATAACACCTACAGTTATTAACAACTTAAAACACGATAATCGCAACAAAAAATTGTTAATTGTTCCATGTTCATTGATATGTAGAAATTTGGGATTAACAAATCCAATTGTCGTCGCGCACCCGGGATGCTTGTAGATTCCCAAGGTTCGCACTTCTCCCACTGTAGCGCTGTAGTATGTTATGTATTAACTGTTTCTTAGTACAGAAAGTCCCATACGTGCAGTATTCATAACGCTCGTACGGGATGCATTTCGGACTCGCTCTTGGGCAATTTGGCGGACGGGTAGATTTTTAGCACAGAATTTGAATGGCGCGCTATTTAGAGTGGTATTTTTTTTTTTATGGGAGTTCACTGCACAAATGTTATTTACAGAAAACCGCCACTATCGATTTTGAAAAACATAAAGGTACTCACTTTATTATTATACTCACCTTAGGCGCTTCATTTTACAAATCTTTAAGGGGAACGGCTGCGCTGCCTGTTTCATACAAAACTGAATTTTGGATTGGAGGCCAAAATACCCATCCAAACGGAATGATCTATTTTTTTTATATTAAAGCTATAGTAATTATCTAGGAGGGATGAGAAGTATTTTAATTTATTTTTTTTTACCTTATGAAATTGAAAAGGAATTGATTTTTCGCGATTTTAGAGGCATCTTTAACAATTACTACCCGGTGTATTCGATGCTTCCACACTCTTGTAATATTTTTTTAGCGATAGAAAAATAAATTGAAAAGGTCTTAGTTTAATTTTTTACCATAAAAATGATACCAAACAAAAAAAAAACAGAAAAGGCAAATGATTTCAAAATTCAAACATCAAACACAACCTGGCTCAAAGGAATCAAGAAGAGGTGTTATTCAGCATCTTGAAAAGAATTTCGTATGAGCTTAAAAACAATCATTTTTTTAAATATTCCCCTCAGAACAGGAAACTCCTCTAGTGAGGAGGACTACGAAAAATATTACAGATTGTCTTATTAGCTTTATAAAATTTGATCACCTAAATGAAATAATATGTATTGAATATACTATATGAGAAGTGCTTCCAAACGTCTGGAATCAATGAGTCTATGGTATACTCGATTGGGTTATGTTGTCAGACTGACGCTAGTGGGGAGGGGAAGGAGGTGGAAAAGAAGAAGGTGGATAAGTACCTGGCTGTTCAGAACTGATCACCAAACACGGCCAAAGCCATTTTAAGCAACGTTCCAATTCTGAGTGGTGGTCTTTCACCAGGGCGATACTGAATGTATCTACGACTCTGGAACGTTCTGCAAATACTCGTATACTGTATATTATTTTGAATGAAAGAAATGTGAAATAACATAAATGAAACAAATACAATTTTTTGTATTTTTTCGGCATTCACTATATAGCAATTTCTAGGCATTTTGTTTGGAAGTTTTATTTACTATGTACTATTGTTTTTTTATGAAGTTTTATTTACTATGTACTATGTGCTATTCTTGATTTACTAATTTCGCTACCGGTTTCGACACAACCGTGTGATTGATTAGCGTTCTTAAAATTAATAAAAAATAGCAAAAGTACATAGTAAATAAAACTTCCAAACAAAATGTAAACAAATACAATTTCCATGCCCATGCCGGGATTTTAGCCCGCTACCTCCGGATTTATAACCGAGGATCATAGATCATAGGAAATAACGCGCGAATATTAAGAGGAACGGCTGCGCTGCCTGTTTCATACATAACTTAATTTTGGATTTGAGGCCAAACTACCCATCCAAACTGAATGATATATATTTTTTAATTAAAGGTTTAGTAAACATCTAGCACGGATGAGAAGTATTTTATTTATTTTTGTTTTAAATTATGAAGCATACTCGTCATATGCCATGAAAAAAAATCATTTTTCATAATTTTATTGGCAACTTAAAAAAATATTTGCGGTTTTATTGTATTTTTAAAAAAATATATCATATTTGCTATGAAAATTTAATTTGAAGTCTACCATAATGCTTATTTTAATATTTTTTATTTATTTTTTTTATTATTTTATCTTCTATTATATTTTCAAAGAAGATGGGGTAAAAGTTTTTTTTAAATAAATTTTGATAAAGATGCCTCTAAAATCGCGAAAAATCAATTCATGGCCTATATTTCATAATGTAAAACAAAAATAAAGAAAATACTTTTCATGCGTACTAGATATTTACTATACTTTTTGATGAAAAAAAAAATCATCAAGTTTAGGTGAGTATTTTGGCCTCAAATCTAAAATTAAGTTTTGTATGAAATAGGCCGCGCAGCTGTTTCTCTTAAAATGGTTTCGGTTATCTTGAAATTCTATATACACACGTATTAAATTTTTATGAAAATCTGCTTTATAAATAATTATAGTTAAGATTACCTTTAACATTCTCGCAAAGCATGAAAAAGCTTAAATAGAATATTTAATGTCCTTATATTTTAACGGGCTTGGATGGGCGGCTAGAGGGGAGGGTCAGGTTATTTGATAAACTGAAAGGGATGATTGATTTACGACCAAGAACAAAATGATGCATATTGAGGCTTTTTCTAAAAATGTTTTCGTCTCAGTGGATTAGAAATAAAAAAGAGAAATTTACGTTAAAAAATATACTAGAAGATGTTTTTTCCTTACGTTAAATTAATCATCGTGAGTTGATTAAAATTCAATTTCAAAAACGAAGTCAGAGATTTAAAAACTGAATATAAGAATTTTTATAAACAATAATTATTAGCCTGAAACACTCATCCAAATTGAAAAAAAAAACCTTTCCGAGCAAAGATAAATGTCGCCGACAGGACTCGAACCTGCACCCTTCTGATGTCCGGTCAGATGCTCTACCGTTGAGCTACGTCGGCTTATCGCTTAAATAATTGTTACCCTTTGCGCTATGCACAAAAATCTTGTCTTAAGTTTTTAAGAACTTTAGTTTATCAATTAATGAATATAAGCAGTTCAACTTGGATCTTATTAACGAAGTAGGTACTTTTCGTGAATCACCTGATGTAATCTTCAGGTTCCTACCTTCTATCTGTCGCACTGGAGTATTTGATATTCTGTGGTACAGCAGTTAGCTTCCTTTATATCCAAGCCCCAGCGTAGGCATGCATATACAATGAAGAGGAATAAGCGACCCATTTTTCTTTTTTTTTTTTTTAATTATAAATTCGTAGCTCGACTGTTACGAACTTCCGAGTCTTGTCAATATAGGTGTACTTACATGAGATACCAGACATAATAACGTTTTTCAATGTCACCTTTCACAAACAAATTATGAAGAAAAACTCAATTCCTCATCTGCGTAGTTTAGAAAACGAATATACAAGTGATATCTACATTTTTTAACACGAAAGATTCTATGTTTATAACTCACAACATTTTTTTCATTTCAAAATATTTTTTTCTGATAAGTTTAGACTATTTTGTACCAACTAACTAATGATCTAACAAGGATCGTAACCACTCAACCACGGACACCGTTGAATGGTTTGGGCATGTGGAGGGAATGAACGAAGAAGGTGAATGTAAGAATAAGTCGGGGACGCCCTAGAAAGGGCACGAACAAGTGAATCAAATACTTGAGTCGGGCCAAGACCGAGTTGTTTAGCTGTCCGTCCTCTCTGCCTACCCCTGCGGTGAAACTGCATGATGTTTAGTTAGTTAATTAGTTAGTTGATAAGTGTGTACCACGTTTTCTTTAGCCTTAAATGGATAAATTCACATTGTTAAAAAAAACCTGACATTTCTCGCCAGCAAAAGTGGGCTGACCTTCGTCGTAAGCTCGGAGGGTCACTCGCTCGCAATTACGCCTCATAAATCCCCTTTTTTCGTGTCCATAAACAGTTTGAGTTTCCCAATCGTAATAAATAAATATTAAAATAATGTACGCGGTTAATTTATAATGATGTGTGATTACCCCGGGCCCGGCGCGGATATAAAATGGACCTTCTACGGAACGGGCCGGGCGGGGACGGCTATAAACATAAACACCGGCAATGTAGGGCACGCGGTCACGTGACTGATTAGGGCTGCCGCCAAAGAAACCGGTTCGAGGTAAGGTTTCGTTATTTGGTATTATTGATTCATCACTTGGGACAGAATGCATGCCCTGAGTTTTGAATACACTCATTCCTTCACAGGGCACTGCACTCTGAAGAGTTGTAGTGACAATGATGCGTCTTAATGTGATGATGAGTCCTGCCATAATGTTAATTAGTTTATTTTATTTTACTCTATTGTATAATAAAATAAGGAAAGAATAAATATCATCCGTCCAATAACGTTCAATACAATAATATAAAAAAAAATTGCATTAACAAACACCGTGATTTTTGCAGATACTTTAATAGTACACAACTACTGACGCCGTACAAATTGCAAATGCGCCCCCCTGTGCATTTTGAGGAGCTGATGAGCTCTGATCAGGAGCTCCAAAATATCTGAAAAAACTCCTGACTCGCCTATCTTAAACAATAATAACAAACGGATTGTATTCTTTGGGGCACAGACGTCAGGTGGGAATGCTGTCCTTGTTCTACCAGTATTATACCTTCGGCACCGGTGCACATTTGGGAAACACGCCAAATGCGCGCCCAACATTTGCACACAGTTGACATTTGTCACATGGTGACGGGTCGCTTCTTCGACTCGTTCTTGTGTTCAACAGCTCGGCTATGGAATGATCTGCCGGCCTCTGTGTTTCTTCCCTCCTACATCATGGGTCACTGCAAGACACGAGTTCACTCCTTCCTATCCTCTAATAGACCCCCCATATAGCATCCCGAAAGATAATATATGCCTTGAGGGAAATTATTTCCCTCAGAGCCTCCCGCGTGGAGTTAGTGTAAAAACAAACAAAAAGATTCGCACAAGAGGCTGGGAGTAGGTTATATTGGTTCTTTGGAAAGGTATATTGAAAACTTCGATGTTTATTAGGAGGTTATTGATATTAATGTTGATTGTGGCCAAGAGGGAACATTCTACCCGATTAGTTATAATTTTGAAAAGATACTTGATGTCATTTTTGTTATGACGTTCATTTAATGTTTCTAATTTGAAATATTCCAGGCGTTTCTTATAGTTGGGCTAGAGTGTGGACAATCCGGTTTTATAGGATAACGCTAGAGTTAGTCTCTTCTGAAGTGATTCAATCCTTATTTTGTGAATATCATATATTGGACTCCAAACTACATAAGCATTCTTGATGCTGCGAATAGGGAATTTGAGTTTATTAAAAAAAAATTATATTCAACTATAAAATTAAATTCAAGTATTTGATTCACTTGATTGTGCCATTCTTCATTGAGCGTTCCCGACTTCTTCTTCCATTCACATTCGTGTCATATAATCTCCTTACACTCCTTTCTTCGTTCATTCACTCTACATGCCCAAATCATTTAACCGTCCTTTTCTTATGATGATGATGCAAGCGTAATGATTAAGGTTGCGTTGACAGCTGGCAGCAATAATGTATAGCTCCTCGAGTTTTGGCAGTAGATAAACATCATATTTTGATAGAAAGCAGTCACTTTGTGGTTAGACATATTTAATGAAAATAAATACGGTTGTTACACCATTTACTTATTTACTTTGTTCGAGCCAGCACATAAGTATCTTTTTCAGGGTACAAAAAAAATTTCAACTGTTTAATTTTTGTACCCTGAAGATGCTTATGTTAAGCGAAACCGGTCGGTCGTAATAAAATTAAATAAAATTCTCGTGGTTATAAACAACGTTATTGTTTTATTTTCATAGATAAACATCAGTTTCCGCATGAAATTTTGATATTATCACAAAAAAAAGTTTATTAAGTTAGATTTTCATACAATTTGCGGATGACGACACGCGCACCTCCGCCTGCTACCTCTCGGATTCTGCCCGTTTTGATGGCGTTTAAAAAATTCAATCTTTGAGAATAAGGAACTCCAGTGAAAAATATAATGGCTATAAAAATACATATTCATATAGATCAGCAAACGCCGATTCTGAATATATAACTTTCATTATATATAATTATACGTAGAATTTATAAATCGTTATTTAAAAGTGAGTAAAAAATCAGCTCATCAAAACATCGTATTATTTTGGTACCATTGCATTTGGCACATCTGACGTCACGTGAGCATTCTGCTTTTGGATTAGTATGAAATTTTTTATTTTTCAATTTCTTTTTGTATTTTTTTTAGTTTTGTCAAAATTTTAACCAAATTTGGGTGACTTTAAGCTCTATAATTATGGTTCAATATAAACAACTGTAATTCATGAAAGAAATTGGGGTAGTCAAGATCAAACCGATTATCAATAAGGATATTATGATAATGTTAATGGTCAATACTATTATTATTCTTTGAGTTAAAGTTTCTAAAAAGGTACATAATTTTATTACTTATGTTTAGTTATGGTTTACCATAAATAGAATATACAAATGTACGATAAATCTCATCCTTGTTTTGACATTTGACATTCTAACCTCAAAATTGATCAAAACCGACCGGCCATAGATTTGGAGCGTTTTGGCGGCCTTTGAAAAATTGAAACTTTGTTAACCATGAAAACTACTAAAAAGAAAATGAAATATACTGGTATTTAAGGTTGAACGCCGTTATTGATATTTTTTTTTAAATTGGACTGGAGTTCCTTATTAATTTAACTGTGAAAACGAACTTAAATATATATATTTTTAAATACCTGTATTTAATCATTGAAGAAGATAATATTAAAACATCCCAAATGAACCACGAAACCGAAAAAACAACAGAAATTAAAAAGATTTCAGTCGCATCTGGGACTCGAACCCAGGACCTCTACCTATCCGGGGTAACCGCTTAACCAACTTAGCTAATGAGACCAGTTCAATTTACGCCATTTACACCGATATCATGCTTCATGTTCAAGATTTGTTAATATTATCCTCCATTTTTATAAATCCCATATTATTGGCTGCTGTCCTTATGATGATTGCAAAGTTTCATCCAGAACTCAATTGCAATCGGAACAGAGTCTCGGATACACCTACCCGATTTTTATTTATATGAGACATCTATTGACTTATTGTACAACCTATTTCCAGACCTGTATTTAAGTTTGAACGTGAATACTGAAAAAAAAAATAAAAGAAAAAAAAAACTCAAATTCCCCACTATAGATATGTATAAGTGTTTGAGAGACGCTGGTTTTTTTTAATGGTTTAATGACTCGATAAGGAAATTCGAGAAGACGATGTGTTCTGGATATGACTGTTTTCTAAGTGGGAATTAAAATATTTTCTGGTTTTCAGCGTAGAAAGATTCTAATGAAATTTTGAATAAAACAAAACGGTCGGACTTGTGTGTGAGATATTAGAAAATGCAAGTAGGTATAGTAAAATGATAAGTTAAGAAAATTTGAAGCACCGAAAAAACTTTTCGAAATTTTGTAGGTATTCCATAATATGCAAATATGAAACCAAATTTTTGAGCGTTATTATAACGAATCGGGAACCCTGCCGATTGAATTTAGCTCGGAAACGAAATGAGAGCCCGGTACGCCTTTTTCTCCTCGATATGGTTTACTTGGAATCTTTCATCATACTGCAAAAGCTGAGATACTCTCCGATAGTTATTTAGTTTAAAATGCACTCGAGGGGAACTATCACAAAACTACGTTGTATAAATTATCCGTTTTATTAGTTAGTTTTGTTGTTTATTTTAGCCTATAACGGCTTGAGAATTTCTGATATTTCTCTCCATGCCCATATAAACCTGCGAAGGATATTAAATTTAAATATTACGAAAAACAAAAATGATTCAATTTATTTATTCATTGTTTCCACACATTTAAAATGAATTGTTTTACAATCCAATTATTAACTTCACTAGGACTAAGCCTGTATCGAGGTTAACAATCGAATAAAAATCACACAAAAATAAACAATGATCATCATTAAAAGTCACCCTAACATAACAACACGCGAGTACCTACTTATTATATAAGCCCAATGGTGCTTTACATGGCAACATTGTATATAATCAGCATTTAAAAGCATAGGTAAAATTAAATCTCTAAAATAATTTCAAACAAAAAAAAAAACACAACGCAAACAATAATGAAAACAAACCAAAATGTCAGATGGTGGTGATGTCAGATGATGCGACAGATATATTTAATATAAGTTTACCCATGTTCAAAAGATACCTGAATGATATTTTTATGTTGCAACGATTATAAGAGCATCGCATAAGAGCCATGGTTTAATTATTTATTTATATTATCTTTTTACTTATCTACAATTCAAAAACTTGTTCCTCTTTTTTTTCTTTTTATGTATCATGTACTATATTATATATAATGCAATTTCATATATTATACGTCATCCGAAATATAAAAACACGTTGATTTCTTTTTTTTTTCACAACGTCATTAACTCATATTATATTATAGTATGCACTTATGTATATTATGTATCATGTAGATTTGGTTAGTACTATTTTTATTTAAAAAAAAGTATTATCTACAATTTAAAAACCTTTCCTTCTACAACTTTTCTGTGTCATGCACTTATACAGCATTATGCATTATTATAGATACATACATATCATAAATATATTACACTTATATACCAACTATGTATCATGTTCTTTTTTTAACTTAAAGCATTTTTTCTTTCTTTCTGTATCATTTAAATGTTAATAAATTAGTAAATAAATATATAAATAAAATAGTGACGAAGACATGCAAAAACAGCCGAAAACCGGCAACTTGACCACGTGACCGCCAAAATCGCTTATCACGATCAGAATTGAGCATGTTTTAATCGAATCACGCGAATGATTGAAAGCTGGTAATTGAGCTACTCGCAGCGAATATCTTGTCACACGAAGCTATGTCGACGCTACTATTTAAATAGAAGCGTTGAAATCGCTCTGTTAAGTAAACAAGAATTAAGTAAATACGAAATAATTCAAAGTAAAAATAACTGATAAGGAAGGAAATTTGAAGAACAAAGATGAAGTAACAACTTATCAAGGTTTTGAGAGATGAAATAAATGCTACGATACCTTATGCTCTTTGATGACCTTCCATTTGGTTTGAGGTCAGAAAGCAATTAAGAAACCTTTAAGAAAAACGTAAAAACATACCTGTTTAAAAAGGCTACAAACTTTAATAAGATGTAAATGGCCCTTGAGATGATTTTCGTCACTAAACGGCCATTATATACCATTCATACATCTTTTTCCTCTTGTCTTACTTGGTTCGGGGACCCACCGCATCGACAAGGCGCCTGCAGGCGTCTCTGTCCTATGCTACTTCAACGACATCAGTCCATAGTAGTAGAGCCTCTCCTCGCAGAGCCTCTGGAGTTACTTCTCCCACTAGTGTCTGGGAGGCCCACTGGACGTTTTCCCTCTGGAATAGCACTAAGCATTTTTCGAGGAATTCGAGCTTTTGGCATTCTTAATACGTGCCCAAGCCACCTCAATTGCGACTTTCTATGAATAATATCAATGGTTCAGCTCATTCCGGATCATCGAGCTTCTTATTTGATCCCATTTTATGACTCCTGCGTCTCCTCTCAAAAATCTCATTTCGGCAGCTTGGGCTTGGACCCTGGAACATGTTCGCTCATTCAACATACAGATCTGGTGACTATAAGTAACCGTGGGGCGATAGACTTATTTGTACACTGCCAACTTCCTTATCACTGAGCTGTAAAGAGGATGCAGCACACAGCTTGCCGCATCTATTCTACGGTCAATTTCTCCGTCTTGCCGGCCATCGCTTGAGAATTCAACCCCAAGGTATTTAAATTGGTTAACCTGTTTCAATTGTGCCCAAAAATAGAGAGAATAAAACAAATTATGCTGAGTATGAAGCTACGTAAGCAAGCTTCTGCTTAAGTTTTTACGTGCCTGTCTACGACGTAGCACGTAGTGGGGACGGGGACCAAAGAGTACTTGATAGCATTTCCAAAACACACCAGTCATGCAAGACTCATATCACGTTATCTCTTCATAATATTTTGCAAGATTTTATTAAATTTCAAAGTCAGAGTTTTCTTGTGGGAAATAATTACGAGATTTTGAGTAAGGAAAATATTTAGAAGACGAACGCGGGTTTTCGCTTTGAGCATAGCTAATTACCGTTAATAAATGAATTAATAATTACTTTGCATTCACCACTTAATTCATATATACATATCAACATGTTTCGAAAGCGATATAAAGGAATATATAGAAAACTAAAAAGTAATTATGTCAAGTATAGATACATGATAAAAATAGTATACAATATTGCAAGAATTGATAAATTATAAACATAATCAAAAATTAATTGAAGTAGGTAGGTAATTAATAAAAAAATATTGTAAAACGTTGAATAAGAAGTGTATTTTAGAAATATAGAAATACATATTTTTTTAAATTTTAATATGAAAATAAAAAAAGATTATTTATTGAATTTAATTGACTATTAACGCTTTTTCCGATTTCTAAAATTTCGTCTAATTGTAAACCGGTTGTGTTTGTGTGTAAAATTTTTAAAACTTTATTTATATCAAAAGAATGATTGACTTTCTAAAATATGATTGGCAAATTCAGAATAATTGCTATTATTTAAACACATTAGTAAAGACTTCTGGAAATTTCAGCATTAGAGTTAAGGACCACCTACGTTACTGATTATTTCTCAAATACTATTGCAAGGAGCTCAACTTTAATTTAAAATGTAGATGAACGTACGATGGACTTCAATTCATCAGTTAATTATATTATAGTTTAAAAAAAAATTTCGTAGTATTTCGATTACCACAAACGTAAGCAATGTGAGTTTCACTAGAGTGCAACACAAATATCTACACTAGAAAGAGATATGAACAAGAAGTATTTTACTGAGCCGAAAATCAGTACAATATTTATTATTTCCATTTTTGATAATTCGTGGTGGAATTGTCAGTATCAAGAATAAGTTGTAAGCAATCAATAATAATGTATATAAGATTGTGCATTAGAGCACGCTATCTTCGTGTGATTTAATTTTGAAGTTTTGATTAATAAATAATAATGAAAAATAAGTAGTACGAGAAACAATATTACCCAAACTAATAGGCAGTACGTGTTTGAGCAATGAAAAATAATTGATTTTACGGTTTGTTCCACATCACGAGCGCGTTATTATGGGCTACGCGTGGCCCTGTGCGAATGGCTTCACAGATTTATCTCGCATGTGCATTAAACTAACGGTCCACCATAGTATAATTGATATCCGTAAGCTGCACTTGCCTGCAATTAGTTATCTCCTGTCGCCTGGTGCCATGTATCTGGTACTTTATCCGGTACCTACTTGGTATTGGGAAGCTATATCGAACCACGCGCGAGCACGCTGCTTCTATGTCGACTACAGGTTGACTCATAGATTAAACATTGATAAGTTATTTGGTACTTAATCATGCAAAGTGCGTAATGGCTATATAAACTACTAAGTGCAAAAATTGATTTATGAAAAAGGTTTTTTTAAGTTATATTTATATTAGATATTTATTGGGCATTAACTATTTTACAATTTCTAGACATTTTGTTTGAAGACCTTTGATCACTATGTACTTTTGTAACATAATTTTATTACTTCGCTACCGGTGTCTACACATACATGTCATTCGTTTGTTAACCATGTTTTCTAGTTATTTGTTGTGATTTTTAAAGGATAGTGGGAATTTTTTGTAGAGTTTAGTACCATGGTATAAGAAGATTTTTTGTCCATATTTCGTGTTGGTGGTGATTTTTTTGTGTTTGTGGTTCGTTGTTGTATGTGTCTTTGACTCTGAGATCCAGTGTTTCTAATATGTGTGATTGTTATTATCTCTTGTTTTTTGTATTTATGGATGTTAAATAGTATTGTTTTAGAGTATAATTGTTTTATTGACATAATGTTACGTCTGTTAAAGATTTCGTCAGTGCTAGTTCTTACAGGGATTGAAGTATAATTTTCACGATGGCTTTTTGTGTTCTAATGAGTAAATTAAGAATATTATCATTAGCACTGCCCCATCCGATAATACCATATTCTAATAGTCATTGACAGAGAGCCACGTAGATCATAATCAAATCTTTTGTACTGAGGACATTCCTGATTGTTTTAAAAAAGTAAATAAAATTATTTAAATAAATAATGTGGTCAGCCCAGTTTAAATTGCGATCAATTTTTACGCCTACATACGGTTATGTGGTTAACTTTTTCCAATGATAGACAATCACATTCACCATTCAAATATGGTAAACTATGAGTTTTCAAGACAATATTTGTATATATAGATAAAAAATGGGAAGTAATACAAATCATCCAATTATTATTATTATCGAAACGTTGCTTGAAATGACTTTAGTCATGTTTGTTGACCAGATCAGAATGAAAATTAAAAAAAACGTTTGTAACTTTTTTCCACTTATTTATTTTCGACCGGACCGGTTTCACCCTATCACAGTCATCGTCACAATTAAAACTAAATCTATGGTATTTATAGCATCGGTATCAGAAGTAAGTTCCCCTGCTTTCTAATATTGTCTTTATTTATTTATGACTTGAAAGTTGTTTTATTGCTGACGGTACTGTTTAGTATTATGTTTTTAGAAACTACTTTCGGGTTGGTGTATTACCCTCTGGAAGACGGATTATATTGTGTCTATCTACAGTATCTATGGGTTTAAAAAAAACATTTAAAGTCATTCTTGTCAGCTTTTATTTGAACAGATTGTCATTTCTGGTTTTTTTACTTCCCTTTGACTTCCGTCTTGTTTGCTAAAATGATTTTTTTATCAGTTTTTTGTCCTGTAGTTACATGAACTAAAGGTAACCAGGCACATTTTAATGGGTCTTTAAAATATTTTTTTATGTTATTATAGGTACACATCAGGGTGATATCCTTCTTAGAGTTAGCGATAAAATTCTCAGTAATATTTTACCCTGGTATTTTACATGGGTTTGCTATTTACATTAATATATTATATACTATTAATGCATACAAGCAAGGCTACACTATAATGGTTATATTAGAGGAGAGTCAGCCGTTTTATCTAATTGATTATTCATTTAGATAAAAAGGAGAAAAATGCCCTTTCTTCCCAATTTCTCTCAACCTCACCACAATTCGCATTCAATTATTCACATAAAATAGGCGATACTAACACCCGCACGATGCAAGCAATGAAAACATACTTGCACAGATTTGAAAGTAAACAAACGAGGTAATAGTTTATAGGTGTGATATTAGTCCCCTTTCCTAAATCCACAGAGGAAATATTTCAAGTTGTGGCGTTTAATAAAGGTACTTCGTTCGGAGGTACGTCTTGCCCGGCGAACACATCAATAATAAAAACCGTTTTCGTTTCGGTGTTTATTTTTATTACACAATAAACGTTGGTTAATCTTCCTCGCTATACACACGACCTGACATCACAGGCCACGTTTGACCCAGTCTCTGATAACGCTGTACACAAATAACGGTATTTATGAAAAAAATGTACCGCGTAATTTCCTATAAGACCATAGTAATAATAGGCTCGATTGTATACAGTTATGTCACACTATGTTGCCAGCGGCACGCCCGCAGAGCCGCACTTCATCGTAAACGAATATATTATTAATATTTACTTATTATTATTTAGCTATTATTATTTACTCAGTACTTCTTGTTAACAAAAATATGGTCACCCTATGATTGTGGCTAATTGGAGCACAGATAGTTTATGATAGTTATTTAGGTTACAATGAAAATATTATTGTTGTAATCTATAAATGTACGGCCCAACTTAAAGAATTACTGTAGATTTTATAGTTGTTTCCAGTCTGAATAACTGAATTAGTTATTTAAAAAATATATATAATGTATCGTTTCACTAAAATTGTAAGGCCGCTCATCTTAATATAGGACTGTCCTAGTGAGATGAGTGGTTAATGTTTTTGTTTTTGTTTTTTAAACTTAATAATAAATAAATAAAAAATATTAATATAACCTTTTTAAATCCACTAAAGCGAATATGGTTTTCCGAATAGTTATTTTTATTCCATATTTGAATTTTCAGCTTGGCAAGTGTTATATTCCGCAGTATCGAGTAGGTAACGTAACGTTGCGTAACATTTGGCAACATTGCGTAACATTGCATTATGAAGACCAATCTAATAATTAGTATCCTTACAACATGCGGCAACCTAAATCTGAAGTATATATAGAGCAGAAAATCTGTTTCGTGTGATGTGCGACATGTAAAAAAAGCAAAAACTATTGATCGGTGAACCCTGCCAAAATGAAATATGGATACCTTTTTTGTTATTTGAAATATCCAGGTTAACGCTTCAACTTTCAGCTAAAAACGTCATTTCCATTATGAGCTTATGGATTTGCAAGGTAAGCGGCCACAGGTAGACATCGCATGCATCGGACGGATCGTATCAAAAGGATTTTAAAATTCTTTGAATAGTTAGTCATACAAGTGCGTCCACTGATCCGCACTGGACGAACCGCACGCATCGGATCATCGGTAATCTCGACGCAAATTCTTAGAGGGGCAACTATTCCGATGCTGCCGATGACGTCATACAGATTACCCGCGTTTTTCCATTGCCATTTGGATTTACATTCGCACGCATATACTCCTCACGAAAATTCGAATGCTATTGTTGAAAATCCGATTGCAAATGGCCGTCACATCGGTAATCAGAATACAGTAAACGTACTTCCACGCATTACGGCTAATAAATCCATGAGATGCGATCCGTCCGATTTGTACGATGCGGACCTGTGGCCGCGTACTTAAGAATCCATATCTGTCAAAATAAAAAATAAAAATTATTTTTTAGATAAACAACATTAACTGTCCAGGCTAATAAAAAAGAACTATGAACTATTATTTAAAATCCATTTTTTTCATATCCACAGTATCTACATTCGACTATGTATGTCTAAAATAAACACTGACGCGGCCAAGTGGCACCTGCCTAACTAAGAAAAGTAAATTCAAATAATAAAATCTTAATTTAAATTATAATTAAAGCAATTTGAACATATTTCATTTGGTTTTATGAAGCCGTGAAGAAATGTTCGGTGGCCGGGCGGCATAAAGATAAGAGACCTTAAAGCGTTAACTTACGCCCGGAGTAAAACGCGTGGAAAATATTACTGTCTTTTTGTGGGAGTAGTTCAAGCTGGTGTCAAACTGTCTTAAAACATTATCCAAACAAAGTTTTCACAATAATCTCAGCAGGGTTACTCAGTACATTTATATTATGATGTAGCGGATCTATTTAACTGCACGGAAGGTATGTACAATAAGGCTATACTATTATATCAGTTGCAGTTACTTTTATGCTACGTTATTTACCATTTACTTAGATAAATAAGTACGTCATAATCACTTTCAACCGTTTTTGCTTATACTCATATACAAGTATCTACCTCTATTTTAATATCTGATAACTTAAACCACCATCTACTCTTATCTTTTGTACCTTTATCCCACTCCTATGTTTCCCCCCACTCTCCTCTCCCCCGACTGAGAGTTAAACGAACTGAATTAAGACCGTATATTGTCACACTTTACTCATAGTATTTATCATCAGCAGTGGAAAATTTATAATTGGCGTGATGTTATTGTTAGTTTTCAGAAAAAAAAATTAAAAAAACAAATCTTTTCAATCAATATTAATGTAATTTAAGTTTTCTATGTTTTATATGTACGCATATCTTTTACTTGTATATCCTTCATGAACTTTTATTATTTATATACTCTCTGATGTCATTGTACGGCCTAATGCCACATTTAATAGTCACCTTTTAAAATTATTTGTGCTCTTTCTTATGCTTGTAGTTAACTGTGACATGTAATTATTGTTTATTGTATAGTAATACCGTTGATGTAAAATAAATAAATTTATGTTTTTACCCTTTGTGTAGGATTTTATAGGCATAAGTTGTAGGACAACGGTTGGTGAAACCCATTCAAATGATAACGCTCATCAAGTTGCTTCACCAAATAAAGAACTTTAATAATAACAAAACAGCTGATATGTCTAAAAAAGATGGATACTCTCAGTATGATTTGGTGAGAGATCCCCATTCAGAATCTAAACGTTACTCGATTTGGCTTTAGCCATGAATAGCTAAGTACTTCACAACCTTCGTCTTACTCACCTATTTCCCTTCCCCACTCCCTTCGACCTAATAGTTACCCCAATTGGGGATGCCATATTCGCACTGACTCCAGAAAGTTCGAACTTTTGAGCAGTTTTCAAATTTAAAAAAAACTAAATAACGCATTTCTACTTAATTTGGAACAAACAGCTGTCGCGCAAAGAAAACACTTTTTGGCATTATTATTATGACAGTTTTTTTTTACATTTTCTTTGTAGTTATTCTTCTAATTATATTAGGTAAGGTTATTTTGCATACATTTTCTTTTTCCTTTATTATATGCTGTTACATTTGATTATTTATACCCCAAGTTTCTTCTAAATTGTCATATAATTTTCTAAATTGTTGATGTAATTGAGTCTGCCGCTCATGATTATTTTAAGTAATAGTATTAATTTGCAAACATTAGGTTAGGTTTACGAGAAATGGAAAGACTGATAGGGATATTGAAAGAAGGGTGAAACTCCATTAACGGAAGACTGAACGCGGTTGGCGCAAACAAAAAGTTGTCCAAAGAAGATGCTGATACCAACCCTGATGTATGGCAGTGAGGTATGGAACTGGTAAAGGATGGATGAAAGTAGACCGAATGCTGTAGAAATGAGATCTCTGAGACGAATGTGTGGTAAAACCATGTATGATCGTGCGAACAATATAGAGAATCGTAAAGAATGCAAGGCTGATGTATGAGTAATGAGCAAGATTAAGAAAGAGATGTTTATATGGTTTGGGCATGTAGAGCAAATGAACAAAGAAATGAGTGTAAGGAGAATATCTGACGTGAATGTGAATGGAAGAAGAAGCCGGGGACGTCCGAGGAAGACATAGCATGATTACGTGAATCAAATACTCGACTCGGGTCATGACAGAAGTCGAAATAACAGAAGAGAATGAATCAAGAAATGTATGCCAAGATCGAGTTGTTTGGCGGTCCGTCCTCTCTACCTACCCCTGCGGCGTGATGTCTAGCTAGTTAGTTAATTTTAGGTTAGGTTAGTTAGTGTAAGGTGCACTTGAGGTGAACCTTCACAAAGCTACGCCGTAGAAATTAGCTAATTATTATTATTATTATTATAAAACAATAAATATAAATTATTTGTGAGCTTTCACCAATTATGTAAAAATAATCAGCTATTTTAATCATAGCATTGTACCATATATATATGTAAAGTTCAGTGTATTAAATTCGCCAATTGTATTATCTCTTTCAACACGCACACCTGTTTTTATAGTAAAATATATCTGTTCGTTAGATTTTTTTAAAAACAACCTTTATATTCCAACAACGTTCACGTAAAGTGTTTTATTGTCGGTGTTTTTATTCTTGACGGAGTCCGCTTTGCGAGGAGAGCGAGAAGGTTCTGCAATCCGCATTGATATTCCGAGCGCGCCTGATACCAGTTTTACAGTTAACTCTGAGGAGATATTAGACAGTTGTTGCTTTACTTCTTATTGCACATAAACATATTATTGTGATTAGACTTTAGCTAGAAGCTCAACCGTATCCGCACGTTCATACTACAACATTGTAAATCAATTTCTACAGCGCTGCTGTAAAGACAGGCAAACGACAAAAATATTATAATACGGGCAATCAGAGTTTATATAATATAATCGATTTTTTTTTCTAAAGTCAGTTTTCATAGATAAAATAATCAATTTTCAAAGCCCGCCAAAAGCCTCCAAATCTATGGGCGGCCGGGTTTGATCAGTTTTGAGGTTAGAATGTCAAAAAATTAGCTTTACCGTAAATAATTTTATATTATTTTCATAGTAAACCATAACTAAACATAAGCAAGAAAAATGTGTACCTTTTTAGAAACATTAACTCAAAGTATAATAATAGTATTGAGCATTAACATTATCATAATATCCGTATTATTGGATACTCTAATTTCTTCCATTAATAATATTATTTTTTATATTGAACAACAATTATAGAGCTTAAAGTCACCCAAATTCAATTTAAATTTCGCCAAAACTCAAACAAAAATACAAAAAAAATACAAAAAATAAGAATGTCGTCAGATATTTCAAATGCAATGGTACTAACATAACAAGGTGTTTGAATGATATGATTTTTTATTCACTTTTAAATAACGATTTATAATTTTTACGTATATTATATTAAATAAATGTCATTTATTCAGAATCGGCGTTTGCTGATCTATATGAATATATATTTTTAAAGCCTATATTTTTCACTGGAGTTCCTTATGAGAATAATCGGAGACGATATTCCGATTCTGGTCATCGTCATTATAAACAAAGAGTTACTTAGAACGACTTACTTTGCTGTTTACCAATAAATAATACAATATGGCATTGTAGGATGGGGTAGAACTTATAAAAATCATACGCAACTACTTTAAATAACACAATAATTAATAATCAATGCAATTTTAAACAAACCATATACATTCTCATCGGATCAGAAAACTAAAAGAATTATTTTTCTGTCATGCAACTTTACAAATTTATAAAGATATTCTAAACAAAACTGAGTCATTTAAAAATAACAGATGTTTTATACAAACATCGTTTCTTCCAAATCTAAAATTTAAAAAGACAACGGTGCAATTCAATTATAAATAAATATCTTGAAGTAAAAGTTTTTTAATTTATAACCAGGACCAATCGCAAATATAAATAACATTTTAAAAGATTTTAAATTTCACCTTAAAAAACACACTGAAAATAAAACATAACATAATATTATAATAATATAACATATAAATAAACAAATAAAAAACAAACAAAAAAAGAACACACTCCACCTACACAAGCCCAGCTGAATTATGGGAGTGTCTTTTATAAATACTACCATTTAATTATAATATTCCTCTTCTGAAAAATATTGTAACTTTTATTTTATTTTTTGTAAATGATGCAACATTCCTTTTTGAATATATGTAAGTAATTCAAATTATCGTAATAATTTCCAGGAGAATTATCTCTGAAATATGGTTTCTGTTCATTTTCATCACAGGAATGACAGTCTATTTCAGTTAATTCCTAGATGTTGTGAGAGTACTGAAAATCCACCACATTTCCTAGCCCTTATAGCAGAATGTTGGTACTTATTGATGAAATTTCGCATATTTGACGTTTCTAAATAAGAGGAAAACTACTGGGTAAGGGTAGGGGTAGCACATGGAAACCTCAAAACTTTATTCCCAATCATTGATAACCACGGACAATGCCGGGTACTTCATCTAGTATAATATATACATAACAAGTACATGGATGTAACAACAGGTACTCACCACTTCGTCGAGAGTTCCCGGCTCCTTCATAACATCGCTAGTGTTCGCGCTTCGTCCACCTGAAAACAAAACATTAAGATTTAGGATTGACACTTATATGTGTATACCATATATGTACATAATACTCACTTAATTTATTTTAGAATCAAATAGTACATGTATAAAATGAGTAGTGTACAAATTACAATGGTTTAGAAAATTATCGCAAGGGTTGATAACAATGACATCTCTCTATGAAATATCTAGTGAGTGGTTATATACACTTTACCGGACGGGGTTAGTACAATATGCTAGGGGATGATTCACGGTAAATATAAAACTGTAAATAAAAAAAATGTTTGTAGTGTGTATGTGTGAACGTATTTTTTTTAGTTTTTACAGTAACTCCGCACAAGAGGCCCTGAGGAAAATAATTTCCCCCGGGGCCTACTCTGCTGTGTGGACTTACTGTAAAAAAAACTGAAAAAGAAAAGTTATTTATAATAGTCTAAAGATTAGATATGATTAATTCCTTCCTGACGTGATGTACGGCAGTAACATGATTAGGCAAATAGGATTTGTTGGAAATTCTAAAAATAGCAGTTAAAGTTTTCAGCACATCGTGATTTATTGCGCCATTTGCCTTCGCGATTGTATGTGATGTGCGTTACGCATTTTGTCAAAACAGTACACGAATACGTAAACTATGTTAGGAAATGTATACTGTTAATAGAGAATTTGAGTTCATTTAAAAAAAAATTATCGTTATTCACCTTAAAACCTTTTTTTTTGTTTTCTTTTAAAGTTCGTTTTTCAAATTTCAAAGTTTGATTTTTTTAAACGCCCCTAAAATGGGAGGAATCCAGGATGAGGTGCGAGTGACGTCATCCATACCAAACGATTCCTGTCTGAAGGACAAATCGTAAGGAGATTTTTGTTTCTTCAATAGGAATTATAGATTAACTGTTTTAATGCTATGCTTATTTTTCAAGTATGTATATAAATTGCTACAGATGTTCTTTGTTTTTAAATAAAAAAAAGTATGGTATTCAATAAAAATGCAATAACTTGGATAACTATCAATCAATTTTGATGATTTTTTTGAAATCATACAAGTAAAGAATGAAATTTTACGAATACTATAGTTCTAATTAAAAACTACACATTTACAACTATAAAAAATATAAGATTATTTCACTTCACAATTCTGTTTCCCGTGGTCCATGTAGTCTATTTTTACAGCAAGCGCGTATGAGATTGGATAGGCTTATCTCATTTGCTTTGCCGCACACATTCATTTATGGGAACAAAGGTCTCATCGTCCGTAGTGCCGCTGTCATGCGAAACATTACGATCATCCGCAATAGAACTAACTTACGACATGGTGAAAAATATCGATTCACTATAGGGTGTATTTATTTCAACAGGATAAACAATAAATACAGTTATCAAGACACGCGCCAACCGCAATATACAACGCTAACGCCACAAAGTGAATACCAATCTTTTGAGGAATTATTATTATTATTACTCCCAAAAGTACTGCAGGAACTATCGCGAAGAATTAAAAAGCCAATGAGGTTTGTAAATAGCAATAAAAAAGCTGGCTAACTAAATAGCATTCGGGGAGCAACTCGGTTACTTCTCCGATCAGAAGTTATGTGGGTAATGAACTTCAGCCATTATTTCAGCAATAGAATCTTCTCCTAACCGTAAGAAAGTACAAATCTTCCCAAAGTCGTTATCGAAAAACTTCTCAATTTGTTTCGGGTCGTTACACGAACCCTTTAACTACAAAAGGTTGTTGAAATGTTTTGGAATGAACATATTCATATTTTAATTCGAATAAAAAAAAATAAAAAAATGTTTGTTATCAAATAGAGTTTTGTCGTCGGCTCATAAAGCTCAGTAATACGTTACTCAATCTTATCAATATTACTCAATAATATTATCTTTTTAGTACTCAATTTTAAACGCACTTTTTCCTCATAGCACCAACCAGTACCTATCAAACACATATACATAATTGTTTACTCTATAATATTTGTTTTTCTCATCTCTTCATAAGTACGTTTATAAGTTTTTTCCTGTACTATTCTTCACATCTCTTTATACTTAATTATTATACTTTTTTCTAGATATATTATATTACCACACTACGTCAATACTAGCTTTTTTCCTTCTATTTTTTTATGATGGCACTTAATATGAAGTAAACTTGACAATTTGACTGTCCTAAAACGGGATTTGTTCCGAGTTGGCAGTAAAAGCCTTCTTATATTTTATTAAAGTCCTGTAAGAACTAGCACTGACGAAATCGTTAACAAACTTAACATTATGTGAATAAAACACTTATACTTCAAAATAATACTATTTTGCATTCATAAATACGAAAAACAAGAAATAACAACAATTACACATATTAGAAACACTAGATCTCAGAGTAAAAAACACATACGACAAGGAACCACAAACACAACATTTGGACAAAAAATTTCTTATACTATTATGGTACTAAACTCTACAACAAATTCCCACTATCCTGTGAAAATCACAACAACCATAATACATTTTAAAATCGAATAAAACACTGGATACGTTACGAAGGGAGATCTGAAATAAAATAAAAATAAACTAACACCAAATACAGACTAACACCGAAACCACTCAACTGCCCTTAAAACACCTCACCTTACAATTATTTTTATTTTTTCATCAAGCACATCAATTTAATAAAATATAATTTAATATTTTGGAAATAAAATCGTCAGCACGGAAATCCCAGTGAGGATATCATTAATTGTTATTTTGTCATAAAAAAAAGATAATGAAAAATTTCTACTATTGTTTAATAGCGTGTGTTTCAAATAAATAAAACTGAACTCTCGAGCCATTAAACAAAAGGCTTTAATGCGAGTTCTAGCACCAAGTAGACGACACCTCTAAACAAAGACCTTTTGAACTAAATCTGGATTTAAAAAAAATATTATTATTTTTATCCCCTTACAATTTCATAGCCCAGATCTGACACTTCAAATAATGAAAGTCAAATAGAAACGCTCAAGCCTTCAACCTATTCAAATATTTGTTTAACAATCCGATGAGACGATTCCATTGACAAATTTGACCTAATAACTTAATTCACAAACAAATACTACAACAAACAGCAAGGAGAATAGGAGTGGTACAAATAGTGTTGACTCAACCCGGATGGAGATCCCGAAGGTGATTGTTTTTTTTTGTGGCACAATCCCAAAGACCCTGAATGTGGGTCTCTGATCAACAAGGACCCTAAACACCCTTTAGGTACATGACTTATCCCGACACTTGGAGCATTAGACCATACTCGGGAGTGCCGTTCACTGGGTGAATCGTTTCTGATCTAATTCGGTTGAAACTTTGTGTTGTGGTGTGTGGTATGGGTCGCTATGGTACTTTTAGCGGGAATTTTATTTTATTTTATTTAAGTACATAGAATAGTCAATATGCCCTAAACTTTCATACATTAATGTTTATATAGAAATAATAATTAATAAATACAATAAACAACAGCAAACATTATCTAGCAAAAATGATAATAATAATGAAAAAGAAGTGAAAAGTCAAAACATGTAAGTGTATAAAAGTGTGTATCCTTATTGTCACCTGTGCTGAGTACACTGTTGGTACTTAATAAAGGGCATCATCACATTATCAGTTTGATATTAATGCTAAAACTTTTTTTTAAATTGATTAATTGTATGATTAAAAATGCCTATTTCATTAGAGCAATGTATAGTATTGTAATTTCTTAATATCCGCGGTAAAGGAAAGAAATATCCGTATCTTTATGATAGGTTTTAATATTAAAAAAATGTCTTTTATCCTCCTTGTTGATTTTCTTGATGGTGTATTAATGTTGATTTGCGATAAAATGTTTGGTGTATCAATTGGTGCATGCATAATTTTGTACAAAAGGAATACATCAGAAAGTTTACGCCTGACTGACAGAGATTGTAGTTTATAGTGCTAAATTAGATCATTCGGGAGTGTCATATAGATTTGCGTACTTGGTTAAATAAATAAAATAGATATAAGGGTGTCTCGTATTTATTTTACGCGTGGCAGCCGTTAGTTCTTTCAAAATTCCCTATTTTGATGATCATGTGCGCAGCTTTTAAAATTATTGTGAAGGAGATTAAAGCAAAACAAGGAATTTAAACTTCACAAACCATTTCAAGAAACCACACGAATGCTAATTATTAAGTCGACGCTGTGTGACGAAGCCACAATATAATCATGTCTTAAATAGACAATATTTCGATGATTTATACATAAATTAAACAAATTACACATACCAGATCATCGATTTGTAATACCATAATTATATGTACAATTCATTTGACCCAGTAAACTCTATAAAGTATTTATCATCCCCTCTCTAGCAATAAAAAACCGGTACAAAATTAACGCACTTCAAAAGAAGTATTAAGTTATGTATTATGGACACGGGACAGGAAGAAGATAGATATGATATGGACACGGTTGGTTTTCTCCTAGATTTATAAAAAAAATTATTCATTTATTGCGTTACAATTTTCTTCTATTAATATTCTAACATAATTACTAAAACTCATATGAAATATTTAACAAACTTACAAAAAAACTTGACTTAATTTATAATCCATACATAAAACAATGTGCAATGTGAACGGGGTACCCAAGTAAGGTCACATTTTTTGCAACTATTGTAAAACATTATGAAATAAATAAATAAATTAACGTGATGCCGCATTAAAATATACATACATGTGATTAATTTTATGTACAGACAGAAAATATTATACAGGACCATACTTATCTGGGAGGTCACTTGAGATAAACAATGTTTATTAGCGTTTTATATCACGTCATAATGTAACCCAGTCAGAAGTAAAATATTTAAATACGCAACAAATGGATACTTATCTGGGAGGTCACTTGAGATAAACAATGTGTATTAGCGTTTTGTATCAGGTCACAATGTAACCCAGTCAGAAGTAAAATATTTAAACACACAACAAATGGATACTTATCTGGGAGGTCACTTGAGATAAACAATGTGTATTAGCGATAAATTTGTATCAGGTCATAATCGGTAACCCAGTGTCAGAAGTAAAATATTTTAAACACGCAACATAGATGAGATACGATTTGATTCAAACTTTTTCAATTTTAATAATAAGCTACTATTACTTTTCTTAAAACAATTTGGTTGTTTTGGAAAAAGTTCTTGTCTAGGTAATTATTATTACGTTTGATGGCTGTTTCTACTTCCAAGGACATTATCAAATTATGGCGAAGCCATTTACAGGTGATCTATTATTCAATTAAGAGTGCCTGATAGACAAACCAGCCAAAATCATACACTAAATCTACCTCAATTCAACACTATCTAAAAAAAAACACCTTTATTCACCGCGTTTCACACATTTTTAACCCTTCATACAGTGAGTTTGGCTTATTAAACTCAGCTCCTCATAATTTAAAACCTCAAATTAATAAATAACATTCACATAATACATATTACTCTACACAGACTAGATCCTATCCCTTCCCCCCTTCCATCATCGTAACCTCGTTGGCTAACCTTGTAAATTTTCTTTTTTAATTGAACAATTAAATACTTGAAAAACAGTTATTTGTTAATTTTTTAAATATATTTTCCATACATAATAATTATTGTAACTGTTGGTTAACCAAATAAAACAAAATAAATAAAAAAAAATTATGTGGAGTTCTACAAATGAATATTGAGCTCGACAAATAAATAAAAAAAATCATACTTTAGGTCTGTTTCGTTCCAGAATCTGGAGTAAGAGTTTTAGTAAACACAACGTTACTCAGGTTCCTTCCTGGAATTCATCCCTTTGTTTAGAGCTCGAGAGTCTAGACCTGGTTCAGTCAAGTGGTGTTTTGTAATTGGATGTACGATGTTTAATCACTGTGGAAGGAATGTCCCTAATCGCTTGATTTTCTATTCGACCAAGTCGAACATTACTTCAAATATTTACTTCCACGTGTTCCACTAATCTACTACTTGACTGAAATAATGTTACATTATTTGTGCTCTTTGGGAAAAGATCTTACCTGGATTAAAAACCCTAACCAAGGAAAGGAAAAAGGACAAACATTTGGTCATAAACAATTAACTAAAGTTACTTTTGGAATTTACTTAATAAAATATATTTAATATGTATTTGCTGCCCCCTTCGGGCTGAATCCATGAGTTTCGTTGTCGGCTCATAAAGGTGAGTGATGCGCAACTCAATCTTATCAATATGACTCATAATTTTTTTTTTTTGTAGACAATTATAAACGCATTTTTTTGTCCTCATAGCACTAACCGGTATCTATAAAACACATATACATAATTGTTTACTCTACTTCAAGTTTTTTCTGTACTATTCTTCACATCTCTTTATACTTAATTATTATATTTTTTTCTAAATATATTATATTACCGTACTATGTCAATACAAGCTTTTTTTCTTATATTTTTGTATAATGGCACTTAATATGAATTAATCTTGTCAATTTGACTATCCTAAAACGGGATTTGTTCCCAGTTGGGCAGTCAAAGCTTTCTTAGATTTTATTGTTTGATATATGTTTTTATAAATAAACAAGCAAGGAAATATTAGTGTTTCTTAGCAAAATGATTACCCACCGAAATGAACAACGGTATTTGAGATCTAATTTGCGGGAGTGTATAATACTACGGTAAAGTAAATACGCCAGGTTTTATTAGGAAGCGCGACACGTGCTCCGGTGGCCAAACAAAAGATGAAACACTCCTCATATTGTTAATCCGCGAATATTTTATTTGGTCTTGATGTTGACAAATCCAAATACACAAAGATTTGTTGAAGAATGTTAAATAAGGTGAAAATAATGGGTAATTTGTTAAAGAGGAAAATTATTTATTATATTATATACGCCTTATATGGGTTTCATATTTAGTTAGTTACAATAGTCTCACAGGTGTAAAACACAGATAGCCTTCATGAAATACAACAATTAAATATTTCATTTGTATAATGAACAAATACAGGAATTACATAGTGTAAGTACCATTCCAAGTAATTAGCTACAGAGGCGAATATTCAAAACATATCTCACATTCAGTGATACTTATACTCTAGACACATATCTTAATAATTGTCGAGGAGATATGCAATAATCGTCTTTTTGTATTTGTATTCCGAGCAATTGAACTTATCTACTATGTCTGAAAATGAATTACCTTCTGCGTGAAGTCTAGGATACAAACATTAAGAATTTGAAAATAAGATTTAGGTCAGAAGCAAGTCTTTCTATCAGAGAGTTTTAATAATTTTAGTTCTTTCATTAAGTCATTATAATTTATAGTTTCAATAGGTAATCCGAGTTTATAGTTAACATATCTTAGAAATGTATGTTAAACTCTTGAATTATACTCGTACTTACAATAAATTATGAACCCTTAAACACCTAGGTACGTGAATAACTCATTTTTTATTTTTTATTTTTATTCTTTAATCTCTACCAAGTGATACTAACTGAACTAAACCAAAAACAATGTATCATGTGAACATATTTTCCTGGATTATTTAACACTTACGCATTTCCAGGTGTTAATTTTATAAGCATGATAATGTTAATAATCTGTAAATATTCCAAAACAATAAAAAAATGACATCTTATCCAGAGTTAAATAAATTCATCACATAAAATAGCTCTTCGAGACGAAAAAAAAATAATAACAAAGTATGCTTACATTGTAATATTGATGTTCTAAATATATCAAGAGAATGTGTGAGACGATGAATAAATGTGAATGAAGCAAGGAATGTATCCCAAGATCTAGTTGTTTGGCGATCCGTCCTCTCTGCCTACCCCTGCGGTGAAACGGCGTTAGGTTATTTAGTTTAATATATCAACAAAATCGAAGTATTTGTTCCCTAGATGTTGAATCCATAGCATAGGAGTATAATATTGAGACGCTGAAGTAGAATTGTCACAATAATATGGTAAGTAGGTACTGTATTGTAACTGTCCTGCCAGGAACGTGAAAATCAATTGAATATAGCAATTCATAATTAAATATTGAATTAAAAATATTTTTAAAACACGTTAAATAGCAAATAATTCTACTTACAGATAATTTTACTAAATTTAAAGAATAAACTAGGTAATCGTAATCTAGACATTCTCTAGGAATACCTATTCTAAAATTAAGGTATATTAAGAATTTATGTTGGATTTTTTTCAATCGTGTGTGGTTGAACCATCGTAATTTGGAGTCCAAACTGGGGAATTGTACTCGATATGACTCCTTACTAGTGACATAAGTTGATCAAATTATATATTTTCACAATAATTAATAAAACCTGTTTACTAGCAATTTACCGGTAGTTAAATTTAAACTATATTCATTAAATTTATTTAATAAAGTAGGTAATCGTAAACTAAACATTCTTAATTCTTAAGAATTTGTGTTTTTTTTTTAAATTTTATTTACTTTAAGAAATTTTAGAAAATATGAGCCAAAAAGTTCCGATAAACTATTCTTGAGTAGTTTGACTAACGGGAGCTTCTTATACTAAATTTACAGTTAGTAACAAACACATATATATATATATATATATATATATATATATAGAGATCCCCTCTCGTACTATGTTGATCAGACGCGACGGTACGCCAGGAATTTGTTGATCCGGAGGAATTTGTTGATCCACCCTAATTTGTTGATCCAATACCAAAGCAGGCATATAAACGTTGATCCAAAAGATCAACTTTCGTCACATAGATTTTGCTGTAAACCACGCCCATTTTTCCATCACATATACATTTTACACTTTTCCCTTTGTTGATCCGATTTGAATGAACCAATCAGGACGCTTTGTTTATCGAAGGCGTGCACGTGGTCCTTCACCGTGCTCATTTGTTGATACGATTTAAATCAGAGTGCTTTGCTTATCAACTGGTATATCTGGTTCTTAGCGAGTATGGGTACCGCCGCCCCGGAACGATTCGTTGGATAACACTACCTCGACGATTTTTTTGCAAATACCGCACAAGAGTCCCAACTGCTTCTAACTTGGGAGATTCAATTTCGGAGGCAGGTGTAGGCACCGCCACCCAGGAACCATTTAATGGATAACCAACACCTCTGCCATAAATCACATCAAGTGGTTCGCTATGTTTGGTGACTTAGCAGGGTGCCCAGGTTCATCCGGGTGAGATTTGTACATGTCTTAACAGTAGAGTATGTATGAAATGATGTATGATTTTTCTATGTGAATACCGCACAAGAGTCCCAATCGCACAAGAGTCCCAACCGCACAAGAGTCCCAACTGCTTTCAACCTAGGACTTTTAATTTGAAAGGCGGGTGTAGGTTCCGCCGCCCCAGGATTTAATGGATAAGCAACACTTCTACCATAGGTCACCCCAAGTCGTTTGTAAAGTTTGGTGACTTAGCAGGGGTGTCCGGGTCCATGGGGGGTTAAGTTTGTGCACGTCTTAACAGTAGAGTTTGTATGAAATGATATATGATTTTCCAATGAGAATTCCGCACAAAAGTCCCAACTGCATAAGAGTCCCAACTGCACAAGAGTCCCAACTGCTTTCATCCTGGGAAATTAAATTTGAAAGGCGGGTGTAGGTACCGCTGCCACGGGATTTAATGGATAAGTATCACCTATACCATGGATCACCCCAAGTCGTTTGCTAAGTTTGGTGACTTAGCATGGGTGTCCGGGTCCGTGGGGGGTTAAGTTTGTGCAGGTCTTAACAGTAGAGTTTGTACGAAATGATGTATGATTTTTTCTATGTGAATACCGCACAAAAGTCCCAACTGCACAAGAGTCCCAACTGCACAAGAGTCCCAACTGCTTTAAACCTGGTAGATTCGATCTAGGAGGCAGGTGTAGGTACCGCTGCCAAGGGAACCATTTAATGGATAACCACACCTCTGTCATAGGTCTCACCAAGTGGTTAGATTCGTTTGGTGAATTAGCAGGGGTGCCGGGTTCATGGGGGTTAAGTTTGTGCACGTCTTAACAGTAGAGTTTGTATGAAATGATATTTGATTTTTCTATGAGAATTCCGCACAAAAGTCCCAATTGCACAAGAGTCCCAGCCGCACAAGAGTCCCAACTGCTTTCAACCTGGTAGATTCGATCTAGGAGGTAGGTGTAGGTACCGCTGCCCAGGGAACCATTTGATGGATAACCAACACCTCTGTCATAGGTCTCACCAAGTGGTTAGATTCGTTTGGTGGATTAGCAGGGGTGTCCGGGTTCATGGAGGTGAGATTTGTCCAGGTGTTAATAGTAGAGTTTGCATGAAATGATATATGATTTTTCTATGAGAATTCCGCACAAAAGTGCCAACCGCACAAGAGTCCCAACTCCCTTCAACCTGGGAGATTCAATTTGATCGTTTTTAATTTAATTTAAAGTCCACCATAATGCTTATTTTGAAAATATATATTTTTTAATATTATATTTCAGAGTATTTTAAGTAGATGGGCCAAAACTTTTTTTTAAATCACCGCTAGCCCCCAAATAATTGTTAAAGGTGCATGTAAAAACGCAAAAAATCAATCCGTTTAAGGGCCTCTATTTCATAACGTAATAGAAAAATGGATAAATTACTTTTAATACGATATAGATATACATACTAGATATTTACTATACTTTTTGATTAAAAAAAAATCATTAGTCTTAGGTGAGTATTTTGGCCAAATCCAAAATTAAATTTTGTTTGAAACAGGCCGCGCAGCCGTTCCTCTTAACAATCAAGTATGTATGAAATGCTGTATGATTTTTCTATGCGTATACTGCACAAGAGTCCCAACTGTTTTCAACTTAGGAAATTGAATTTGGGAGACGGGTGTAGGTACCGCCACCCCGGGAATCATTTAATGGATAACCAACACCTCTGCTATAAGTCACTCCAAGTGATTCGCTAAGTTTATGGGGTGAGGTTTGGCCTCCCCAACCAGACTCTTTCGACCCATCATTGCCTAGTACCAGTGACAGTGGGATGGATGGATTCATACGTCACTCCTGGACGCACTGACCCCCAGATTCGTACCCACCCCTCATACCTTTTTCTTGCCCTGAACTTCCTTCCTTTCCCTTAAAATACCTTCCACACAGCATCCCCAAATATGATATTGGCCTTGCATATATGTGGACTTAAAGTAAAAAAAATCTAGAGCCAGTATATATATATGTTGTGTTAATTGACTAAATTGTAAAATAACACAAATTAATCAAATGAAATTGCTTAAATGGCTTTTGCCGTGTTTGACCAGATACTTCCTCACCTTCCTCTACCCATCAGCCTCACAACATACCCCATTTTGGGGTACAAAAGTCTTACTTGCTCGAGCGGTGCTCACATGAATAAAAGTGAGTTAGGTACGCTATAATTTGTTTTCATTATTTAATGTTCAAACGATGAAACAGTTTTACTAAAATTTATAATAAAAATAAAACCGTGCAAAATATATTTTTAAAAATAAGTTTAAAAAAATTATTATTAAATAATGTTGGCGATAAACCGTTTTACTAAAATTTATAATAGAAAAAAAACGTGGAAAAATATTTAAAAAGAAAAATTAATAAAATCGGCACAAGTTGGATTTGACCTGTAACCACCGTAACTAATTAATAATTTGGTGACCGACGTAACCGCTCACCTAGTTGTCTGGTGGTGGAAATTGCTAATTTTAGCTATTTATAGTGATTATTTATTTTTGTGAAAAATCGTTTATTATAAATTTATTGTTTGAGGACTGTACGATATATGATTTTGTATAAACATTGCTTGAAATGGCTTACGCCGTCTTTGGTGACCAGATCTGAATAACCAGGTACTTCCCCATCTTCCTCTAACCAATCTCCTTCTCATCTCTTCTGCCATCAGCCGCACAACATACTCCAATTTAAATAATAATAAAAAATTTAAAGTAATAAATTTTAACAAAATTGTTTTAAGTTTACCATATATAACTATCTAATCATCATGCCGTTTCTGCAGGGTTAGGCAGAGAGAAAAGACCGCCACACAATTCTGTCTTGGCACACACTCCTTGCTTCGTTCATATTCATACATCTTATACATACTCTTCTGTTATTCAGATTGATATGGCCCGACTCAAGTATTTAGTCGTATCATTTAGTATCAATATTACGTCCAAGATGAACAATTAACTTCATCAATGAGGAGACAAATTAATTTGATCTCCTTTGAAGGCTTAATGTAATTTATTAGCTGAATGAAAAAATATTAACAAATCTCAAATGAAACATTAAACAAAAAAACCACATCGTAATGATGGCGTGGAATAATACCTACTTACATATAACTTAGATAATGCAAATTTGAACGGAAATTTTGAAAAATTTTGTTGCGGAAACAAAGGAACGGAATAATAATATGAACATCTCTTTTATTGAGTTAGGCTAGAAATAATCTAGTTTTAAATAAAATTCAAACTATGTTTTATCGGCGATATCAAACATATTTTTTACGCGAAAGAAACAATCTTCTAATGAGCGATTAATTGTACTATTTTCTCTTACATTAAAAAAGCTTATAGTTTAACCCAATATAATACTAAAAAAAAAATTACATAGGTATAGAAAAAATATGTTTCCTACTTACAACAATCCGATAACTTTTTTTAAAATCTTTTTATCAAAAGCATTCACTTGTGAATGGAGAGTAACTCACACTAATAAGTAGGTACCTTATTGGAATATAAATACCAAATAGAAATGAAATTTATAAAAATAAAAATAAGTTTCTTATGCTGACAATTTCTAATTCTAATAATTAATATTAATTGCACTAATTAATATAAATTCCAATTGTTAAGTGTTTTAGTGAATACAACATTTAATTCCTAACTTTTATTTTATTTATACCGTCCCTTTATAGAATATTATAAAATATCTGAATTTTAACAATTTTCTACCACCTTACAAACTGTTCTTTCATTGCTCAAGTTGACAAAAATGTGTATAGTTTGTTGTCTTTCCAACGCATACACACACTATTTGAAAGAAGAGAGACCTCATAATTATTGTATCGCTCCGCACCATCTCGCCCGCTACAAGCGGGCGGCTACCGTGGATTTTAGGGAATTCCCTTATAAGGGAGAGTTCAATTTCTGAACAACGGTTATTTGCTCAACGCCGAGAAACTGTGGGACTGAGAGAATTCGTAGATTTGCGTTCTCTTTCCATGTGATGACCCCCCCTCCCCCCTTCTCCCGCCCGGCCCAAACCACGTTCAAAATCTTCGTTGTACCTACATACATATTCATTTCTGGATCAACCTGTATCTAGAAACTGAATACACATTCATTTCTAGATCAACTTGTATCTAGAAACTGAGAATACATCAAACGGAGCAACGAAAGGAGAATAAATTAGTAAAAAAAAAACTATCAACTTGTATCTAGAAACTGGGAATACATCAAACGGAGCAACGAAAGGAGATTAAATTAATAAAACATATGATCAACTTGTATCTAGAAACTGAACACACATTCATTTTAGATCAACTTGTATCTAGAAACTGCGAATACATCAATCGGAGCAACGAAAGGAGAGTAAATGAATAAAAAATAAATTGAACGTATGCTCAAGGAGAATAAATGAATAAAAAATAAATTGAACGTATGCTCAAGTCGGTGCTTGAAAATAGACTGTAAGATTAATTTGAAGAAACTCAAATTAGCTGATCTAACAGACAATGAAATCTCTATACATTTATTTTATTTTATTTATTAAACTTAAAATAGTTCCACTTGATGCGGTCTAATATAAACTTACATATTTTTACGTATTGCTTATTTCCAATACTTAATGCATACATAATTTTTATATCCTACTCTCAATATTCTTAATTTAGGTACCTAATTTTTTTTTAATTCAGTGTTTACTAAGCTATTTACAAATCGATGCCTTTATAGGTACTGTAACAGTAAACAATTTTGTGTTTGGGATTTTTTTTTGTCTAATATCTTCTTTCTTTCTTGTATGGTATGTGTGGAAGTTTTTACTGTAATATAGTTTGTCTCTAAAGTAAGGTGGTTGTAAATTGTTAATATTATATTCTTTAATATTCTATAAAGGGGACGGTATTAGAAATTAAGTGTTTTATTATTTAAAACAATTAATAATTAGAATTAATATAAATTAATACAATTAAAAGTTGACAGCGTAAGATAATTAAAAAGTTTTTATCTAATTCTCATCTACATTTGGTATTTATATACCAAGAAGTGTAAATTCCTCTCCATTTACAAAATGCAATATAATAGTACAAAAAAGGTCATGGGATTGTTTTAAGTAGAAACACATTTTTCTTATAACTACATAATTATATTTTTTAGTATTATCTTGGATTAAACCATAAAATATTTAATTATATAATTAATAATGACTCCACAAAGTTATCAATCATTTGAAGAAAACATAAAATATTTTTTTAATATATGAGAAAATAGCACAATTACTCGCTCATCAGAAGATTTTGCGTAAAAATAATTTTTGATATCGCCAATAAAACACAGTTTGAATAAAACTATATTATTTCTAACCTAGCTCAATAAAAGAGATGTTTGTGATTGTAAAGTTCATATTATTATTTCGTTTATAAAGTTAATTGTTCATAATTTCTTCAAATGATTGATAACTTTGTGGCATCATTACTAATTATATAATTGAAAATTCGCTTTGTATATACCACTTTACTTAAAATATATAAATATTTCTACATGTTTCGATAGCAATGCTATCATCTTCAGGAATAAATGAATATTAAAAAATAATTTTTGATAGAAAGCAGTCACTTAATGAAAATAAAACAACCAGTCGGTTAGACATATTTAATGAAAATAAAACAATAACTTTGTTTATAACCACGAGAATTTTATTTAATTTTATTACGACCGACCGGTTTCGCTTAACATAAGCATCTTCAGGGTACAAAAATTAAACTGAATTAAACTGAAAAATTAAACAGTTTAATTTTTGTACCCTGAAGATGCTTATGTTAAGCGAAACCGGTCGGTCGTAATAAAATTAAATAAAATTCTCGTGGTTATAAACAAAGTTATTATTTTATTTTCGATAAACTCTAATTTCAAGTATAGAAAAATGATAAAAAATTTAAAAAACAATAATTTAAGAATATACAAAATATGAGCATAAACAAAATGAATTAAAGTAGGTAAGTAACCGATCAAAAATGTTAATGACAAAATAATTATAAAACATTGAATAATACATTTAAATTAGAAATATAAATAAAAATTATTATTATTAATATTAATATGAAAATAAATTTAAGAGTTAGCTATTTTAAAAAAACATTTGATTATTTATTAAATTTAATTCGTTATTAACACTTTTTCTTATTTCTAAAATTTCAAATTTATCTAATTGTAAACCAGTTGTATTTGTATGTAAAACTTTTAAACCTTTATTTATATCAAACGAATGATTGGTTTTTAAAATATGATTTGCAAATTCAGAATAGTTGTTATTATTTAAACACATTAGGTGTTCCTTAACTCGAATACTGAAATTTCTACAAGTCTTTCCGATATAAAAATAGTTGCAATCATTACAAATCAATTTATATACTCCCGATTTATTCAAAATATTATCTTTATCTTTGTTATTTAAAATATATTTTTAATTTATTAATGCTATAAAAAGCTGGTTGGATAGTATTTGGCAAGTTTTTAATTATTAAATTAGCGGTATTGTTATTTAAAAATAATATTTTTGTCCATTGTTTATTAACATCAGTTATTTGTGGATGTACATAAGATTTAATAATTTTTTTCTTAAGCTTTTTGT